>CAJHQP010005078.1:0-49151 GCA_905132765.1 Moricandia arvensis | reverse complement strand
ATGACCAAAACTATGCAAATATGTAAGATATCAATAACCAGTCGTCTTTTGTACCATAAACGTTCGTCGAAACCGTCAAACCGGAACAAACAACCCCACCATTATTTATTTGAAGAATTTTATCTTGAATAGTCTTGTCCTTTACAATTTCCTGATACAATTCTTCTAACTGCAAATTTGTAGGAGTAGCCTAAAGCGAATAACCAAGACTGAAAAAAGCTCTGCAGAAATGATCCATTCTAGAAATTCCATCATCAGCTGCATTTTTCACACCAGGTTTTATAAATGATGTCAAAATCATACTTCAAACAGCTTCACTAACCACTTTTGATACTCCATACTGACCTCTCTCTACTCCAAAAATATTTCAGGCTTCGTTGATCTATATGAACCAAACCATTGGCCTAAAAGATAATGTTTCCATTTGCGGATTGCCATCACCACCGCTATCAGTTCCCTTTCATAAATTGGTTTTAACTGCTCCTTTCAGTCAAACCATGACTGAAGTAAGCCACATATCCCCACATAGAAAGCGAAAGCATGTGTTTCCACCACAAATTTTTCGAAAAGTCTGGTAAAGCTAGTACCATTGTTGCTTTTAACTTGTCAAAAACTTCTTGTGTCACTGGAGCCTACACGAACTGGTCCTTCTTTAGTAATTCAGTTAAAGGTCTCGCCATTACACCATACCCTTTACTGAATCTTCTAATACCCTGTTAGGCCAAGAAACCCACGAAGTTGTTCGAAATTTTTTGGAGTCGGCCACAATCTCATTGTCCATCTTCACAACTTCAGTTGCTACACCCTGAGAAGAGATAATATGACCAAAATATTCAACACTTTTCTAGCCAAATACACACTTTTTCTTGTTCGCATATAAAGAATATTGTTCCAGCAGCTTAAAAGCCACACGTAAATGTTGAACATGATCATATAAAATGTTTATGTAGACCAAAATATCATCAAAAACACCAATGTGAACTTGCTCAAGAAAGATTTGAATATTGCATTCATTAGAGATTGGAAAGTGGCTGGCACATTCGATAACCCAAACAGCATAACCAGAAACTCATAATGGCCATCATGGATTCTAAACGTTGCCTTCTCTACATCCACTGGTTGCATCCTGATTTGATGATCCTGAAGTCAAGTCCCACTTGGAAAAATCATAGCACCATGAAGTTGATCAAATAGTTGGTCAATCATTGGTATCAGTATTTTTCAGCGACTGTTGCTTGATTCAAAGCTCTATAATCAACACAAAACTGCCATGATTTATCTTTTTCTTCACTAAGAGTACGGGACTCGAGTATGGACTTCTACTTGCTTGAATAATTCCTTTTTGAAGCATCTCCTACCAAAACTGTTATCGCTTCTTGATGTACTTGTGGATACCTATAAGGTCGAACACACACTAGGGAGGTACCTATTTCAATGTATTTAATGTTCAATTCCCTCAATGCTGGTAACCCTAGTGGCATGCAGAAACATCAGGAAATGTTTCCAGCACTTCACTTATATCACTCAAAGTCATATCAGAGGTTGTATTACTAACAACGTGATTGTATAACCAATGTCCATTGTCTTGCATCGATTCACAAATAGACAAGAAAGAATGATTGAAAAGCATTGGCTTGTGAATGAAGGTCACTTTCACCTCGCAGTGTGACACTGTCATTGCACCAAACAAAACTCCATTCTTGTAACTCCCAATCTATTTCACAATGTCCCAAAGTTCTCATCCATTGCATTTCTTACAACTTTTTATCATATACAGAAGTAACTCTTCAATTTTGAAATTACAAACTAACCCAAAAATAAACCTATATGACAATGTACATACGTAAATTGAAAAGCAAGCGTACAATTTTGTAAACTAAATAATTAGTCTACATAGAAAAATCTATTAACAAAGAATTTGTGTATTATTCATTAAGCATTTTCAGATTTATGTTTGACAATGTGTGTTAGTTAATCGTAATGGTCTATAATGATTTTCAAGAGATAATTTGCTATAATTATGGAACTATCAAATTTTTGGTTTGACTATGTTTTTAGCTAATAAGTGTAAACTACTCTAGCAGTCTACAAATATAGAATGCAGTTGAAATCTACGTCAAAAATTCTATTAAAAGTGTATTTTTGTATTATTCATCATGTTTTTCCATAATTTTATTGTTTTATAGTGTGCATTAGTAAATCCTAATCATGTTGAATTTTTTCAAAAGTTATTAAGTTATAATTATGGAACTATTCATTTTGGGTTTACTATGTTGTTAACTACTTAATGTAGATCTACTTGACAGTTTACATCTGTAATTCTATTTTGTAGGGAATAGTTTAAATACATATTGTATATGGAAGATGAGCTCTTTTGGTTGATAATCTGAAAGAAGGGATAATGTTCCTTTTTAATTTGATGGTCTTAGCTTCTTATATTGTTTTGGAGTTAAATTAAGTTGTATTATTTGAATTATATTTAGTTTTATTATTTGTTGAATTTGTGTTAAAAAAAATTCTAAGATTGCTACAACACATGTTGTCGTGACAGTCAAGCAAAAGTCTTATGTAAAAAACGACTAATGCCGAAACCTGATGCAAGTAAATTAAATAATTAAACTGTAATTCAAAAATAAATACATGTAATAATACCGCCAACAAAGAACAACTCTACTAATTCCGAAGGTCGTTATACATTATTTTCTTGTATTACAAGATATATAGTTTTTTCTTTTGATCGATGAAAAGGCTAAAACAACATTGATGAAACAGAAGCTTATAAGAGGCAACATTACAATGAAAAATGGACTTAAATGGTTGAATGAGGATTGAACTTCACTGATTCTAGCCACACGAGCTCCTTAATCTCTTCTTCAGTGGAAGACGGGTTCTCAAAATCGAAACTGAAATGGTTGGAACAAACAGGCTCGTCGTTAAGGTCGTGAAGTGCTGACAAGAAAGGATGACACAATGCTTCCTCAACTGCAAGACAAAGAGCCATGTTCCAAGATTAACAATCACTCACTCTAATGCCATAATCTCAGTATATGCACCAGTACTTCTAACCATACCCGTGATGCGTTTAATAGGATCAAACACTAGCATTTTCTCCAGCAGATCGATAGCTATAGAACTCATACTAGGAAACCTAGCTGCAAAGCTCTGCCTCGGGAACTTTGGTAGTTCTTTTACATACTTTCTCGCATTCTCACTTCTGAGAAACTCCAGGCTCGTTCCATCAGGTGACCCTATCAACTATTTTAACAGAAGACACATAAGACAGAAGCTTAAAGCATTGGTTTCTGTTTCAGAACATACCTCGGTTATAAGTTTAAGCTGGTGGACATAGTCTTTCCCAGGGAATAGAGGTTCTCTTGTCATGATCTCAGCAAATATGCAACCAACAGACCAGACATCAATCGCAGATGTGTACTCAGAACTGTTAAGAAGCAGCTCTGGTGCTCGTACCAACGTGTTACAACCATACTCTGTCATGAGATCTGTTTCAGATGTTGTCCTTGCCAAACCAAAGTCTGCAATCTTAAGGTCGCAGTTTGCGTTAAGAAGCAAGTTACTAGGCTTAAGGTCACGATGTAATACATTTGCTGAATGTATGTATTTGAGTCCACGTAGAATCTGATACAAGAAGTACTGCAAAAACAGAAGAAGAGTTAGTCATATAGTAGAAATGAATAAGAGAGAAACGTTGTGGATGTTAAAACCTGACAGTGATCATCATTCAAGGGCTGGTCTGAACGAATAATCTGATGAAGATCAGTATCCATTAACTCATAAACTATATAAACATCTGTGAATGTCTCCTTCTTTGGAGGTCTGATGATATCTTTTATGATGACAACCTGTAATAATGAAGACCAGTTTAGCTACAACTTTAAATCTGTTAATAATAAATAGAGTAGAAGAAGCCTTACGTTCTCATGTTCTAAATGACGAAGTAGCTTAATCTCTCTAAGCGTCCGCTTAGCATCTACTTTGTTGTCAAAGGCTTTACCTATCTTCTTGATTGCAATCTCTTCGTGTGTCTCTGAATCTACGGCAGCACTAGAACAATACATGTAATCTCATGAATCATTCGCTTTCGCATTCACACAAAAACAAAATGTATCAGTGCAAATCAGAATATGAATGTGTAAGAGCATCTCTAGCTCTGCTCTAAATATATAAAATGCATATATCTCCATCAAGATTGTAGCTTCTACATTCAGTAGCATCACATGAAAGAAACAACAACCATTTTTAGATAAAACCAAACAAATAGATCCACAAGCAGAAGCATTAAACACAAACAGATTAATCTATGAAATAAAGATGCAACACTGAAGACCAACCAATCTCAACTACTGATAGGTTATCAGATTCAAAAGATGATATAAAAGCAGAACCTTTCTTGAATCCAATTTTTTTTTTTAAATTAAACTTTTGCAATATATAATCAGGATCAACCAAAGAATACCAATACTGAGGTCTTTATCCAATTAGGTTTTCAAGGTTGCAAGAAATGTAAATACCCAAATCAAGAAACAACCCAGAAAAAAAAAAACATAAAGAGATTACCAAAAAAAGAAGGTTTAAAATTGGTACCAGACAAAGCCGTAAGCTCCTCTACCGATTGGTCGGATAGGAGGAACATACTTGTTGGAAACTTCAAACATGTTTCCATAGACATTGTACTGAAAATATCTTCCTCCATGAACAAGTACTCCTTTTATGTTGTTTTCTGTTGCTGACTCAGTTTCAGAAGCCATATTTTCGAATCAAGATTCACACAAAGATAAAAAAGTATCCCAGAATCTAATCTTTTCGAGTTGAAGATGAGATCAAAGCCTGTCTGAAGACTTTTAAGAAGAAAATTAAAATTAAAATAATAGAGAGGGAGAGAGAGAGATGCAGTTGAGAGACTCGTCAGAGGACAACGACTCTTTTTTTTTTCCAAGTTTGAAATATTTTGAATAAGTCAAAGAGACCTTGGAATATTCGTCCGCCACGTGTGCCTGTAATAAAGCCTGCTCAGCTGCCACCAAATGTAGATGAGATAACTCTGTGGCCCGGCCCATATATTTAATAACAACGGATATAATTGTATGAGGTCTGCTTTATATTACGAAGCCTACATAATTATCTTAAAATAAAGTCATTAAAATATCGATTATATAATAATTATAGTCAGATATTATGAAATAATTTACTATTAATGTCATAATTATTTTTGAATGTCTGAAAACGTGGAATGGAGATTAAATGTGGGATGATTGAAAACATAGTATACGCTTTTTCAAAAAGCATAACATAAATATATTCA
This sequence comes from Moricandia arvensis, assembly GCA_905132765.1. Taxonomy (NCBI): domain Eukaryota; kingdom Viridiplantae; phylum Streptophyta; class Magnoliopsida; order Brassicales; family Brassicaceae; genus Moricandia; species Moricandia arvensis. Next base: position 43,831 of record CAJHQP010005078.1, on the reverse strand, counting down.
AAATAAAATTTTAATATCAAACATTTGCTTAATTAGTTCCAATAATTAGTTAAATAAAAATGTAGACAAAATTCATAAAATTTTAATTTTATTAAGATAAACACATATAAATAAATAAAAGTTCATAATAATATTTGCAACTAATATAAACTTAAAACGTGTACAAATGTGAAGTATAAAATTTTCTAACTTTTTTAATCATTTTAACTTTATTTACTTTTTTATTGTACTGTTTTCCATTGTTTTTAAAAATCAAATATTGCAGTAATGACTATTTACTTTAATATCAACTAATAACAACATTGCTATCTAATTTAATTAGATTTTTGTTTCTATTTCATACGTCACCAAATATAAGCACATATAAAACTTCTAAACTTAAATATACAAACATTATACAATTACATGTTAATTATAGAGACAGTTAGGTGAATATAGATAGATAAGAATTTAATTAGGTAAGTATGCATTGATGTGATTTAATTAAAGATATAGAAATTGGTTGGGTGCACTTTTATCTTTTTATCCCTAACGATGTATGAGTTTAAACCGAGGAAAAGCTTGGAGATCTTGCTTCATGCAGAGATTTCGTCACGTGACAAAGGAGAAATATTTCGTGTCAGTGAAATCTAATCATGATAGCTAACCTAAGGTATAGGAGTCGAGCATTAAATGAACTCATATTTTGAAGATATGGAGATATGGATAATGTTGCCAGTATCGTTTTCTTCAACGGTTATCTTTTTTCATATAAAGACATATATCAAATTTCTGCAAACTAAATCAAAAATTCTCTCTTCGTTGATTTCTTCAAAAACTCCATGATCACTTGCAGAAATTGTTAGTTTTCTAGATTGACGGTTGGGACTACAAGAAACAAAATCTCAAGGTATGTAGGATCATTTTTAAGTTTTCGTCGATGAGTGTTGTTTATCGGCTTATATTAGGTCAAACCATTTCTTAAAATAGATCTACATTTAATATTATCTGAAAAATTCGGATTCAGTCATTTATGTCAACTTTGTTTTATCCTCCATGTCCTAATGTTTACGAATGTTATTTTTTGGTCAGATGATGTTTGTTTGTATGATTCGCATACTTCGTAGTGCTTGGTCAATTAACAAAATCGAAGAGTTGTCCTTCTATAGAGATTCATGTATTTCAGTGTCGTAGCCATGGTTAGAAGAGAGAAAACCTTTGATTTGCTAGATCAGATTGTTGGGAATGCGTGTATTATAGAAAGAGGAACTCCCTCATCGCTAACCTACCAGCTGCCTGAATGGATGCTCATACCCTATAGAACAGCCACCATGACTTTGGTCTGTACCCGAGATGTGGTGGAAATGATGAGTGTGAGGGAGTGGTACACAAAGCTCTTTTTATGCATCATATCCGGCCAAGAAGTGGTTGCAAGGTATCAATTAATGTGCCATACTGACTTTCATGTTGGTCTAACTACCTTTTCCTTCTCAGATGACCATGATGTGTGGAACCAAAACGCCTTCCTTAGTATTAGCTGATCTATCTCAGCTCATTTCATTTCTTGTACTATAAAAAACTTATGGTTCTTTCATATATCTTGTAGATATCATTGGTGACCAATAGTTCGAATGTTCCATATATGTCTACATCAAATTTTCACTGAAGAAGTGCTCCTCGCTGTTTATCGTGTTGACACGGCTATGAAATCGATAGATAAAGAAGTAAGATTGAAATAGAGTTGGCTTTAGATATAGGAACCAGAATGATGTCATCGTTGTACCTACTGATAACAATGAACAAGAGGATGATGGTGGGACTTTGGGAAAGGTCTCTAACTTACCTGTGTATCTACATGGAAATGGTAATGGTTTGTTTACTCATATTTAGCTGAAAAATATTTAACAATGTGGATGATTAAAAGTAGCTCTTCAATTTTGTGTTTCAGGTTCCCTGAGTCTATGACACTTAACCTAGATGTTGATATAAACTAAGAAGTTTATGAGGTTCAAACAAGTGAATGTGGTGGCTAGACTGGTGGGCATTCTTCACCTCCACCACAAACTGCAGATGTTGAGAACAGAGGAGATAACTTTTCCTAGATGAACATGTAAATGGTGACTGATATTATATGGTTCAAATATAATTTTATTTTGACGTTTGAATCTGTAGATGGAGACAATGTGTTTGGAGTGGTTACATATAACTTGAGTAAAGCATTTCGTGGAAACATACACCCTAATCAACTCTAATTCCGATGACTCGTACCGAAGAAACCTATGGTAACATGCATAAATATATCAATTATTTCTTCATTTTATTTGGTATGTTTTTGTTAAGCATTAGGTATTGTTTTATTGGGTTGAACAGATGAAAATGGTAACAAAGAGTCCAAAAAATTCTAGTTTCGAACAAGCATCAACAAACATTTTGATGGAGCTAGTATGTAATTCATTATAAATGAAGAACTTGCAAAATTTCCAAACAATGCATGTTTGATGGAAAAGTAATTATGGGATAGAATTAACTATGAAGTTACGCAATTCCCCCATGAAGAACGAGTCTGAGGTGTTGTTGATAAGGGTAATGGGGTTGTGGATGCTGATGTTGTGATGGAAAAAGCTTCTAAAGTTAATGATGCCACTTTGATTATTGACCAAGAAGATGCTAGTTATTCCACTAGTTCTTCTGAGCTACACACCCACCTTCTTCACAAGTTGAAAATATTGTCGGGTTGACCTAGAAGCCTTCAAAGGCGTACAACATATCTTTTGAAGGTCAGATTGATGTCTCTTAAACCAAGGGATATGTATGAAATTAATTGGATAAAATATTTCGGTTAATTTGAATGCAACTTGCAACGGATATATATTTTCATTATAGGTGTGAAGGATAACAAGGAGAAAACACAGAGAATTGTTGCGGTGCGGGCGTCCACCTGTAAGGCCGCATAACTGTCACACAATTGCCACTGCAATCGAGCCAAGTTAAGAGTGGATTCATTAGTTGGAGTCCAATATAGTAATATAGTAATGAATATCTCCAAGCAGCGTATATAATTCCAATTGCACATGTTACTGAGAGGGAGATGGTAGGTTAGGTAGCTTCTCATTTCTCTGAGTTGACTCTATTTCCAGCAGCATGCATGCATCCACCGGGAAGGCCACGTAAAAAACGTTTCTTCTCCCGCGGGGAGATCCTTTTATAATTCTAAACAATTTTGTTTAGCCTACACATTTTGTATGGATTTTCATATAGTTTTATTTGGAATGTCAGATGAAAACCCAAAGAGCCATGTTGTTTTCAGCCGTTGCAAGTGGACCAGTCACAATCGGGCTACTTGCAAATTACCAGTATGAGAGTGTGGTTTGGATGTTATATAAGAAAATGGGATATGGTGCTCGTTGAAAGGTTTTTGCAAATATGGTAGTGGATGTGGCTGGGAAGCAATCAATAAATGGATGTGTGATATTCATATAATGTACCAGTTTAAGGTTGTGCCGAATGTTTATGTATCACCGCTTGTATAAAATAATGAAACTTTCTTTTAAATTACATCTACACTGAATAAGAGTGAGACATAAGTCCTTGTCCTAAAAACTTTTGATGCATATTTAACTCTTTATTTAACCAATCATATTTTAAAGAGTTAACCGTAACTACCAAATGTGTGGACATAAATCAAACCAACTAAAAAAAAAATAGGAACACAAAGCTTCTTTCAAAATCCACAATTTATTGTATATATAGTAAAGAACCCAAAGGACAAAAGGTATATTTCTCATTATTCGGATAAAATATCGACAAACACACTGAAATTAAGCTATTAATCAGATAACCGTCGAAAAGATACTATCGCGTTATAACATATTAAATAATAATAATAATAACTGTTACAGAAGGTTGGTTCGAGAAAATATTACAAAAAGTCACTTACCACTACTTTAACTAGGCATGTGAATATTATCCATAATTCGGACCCGGACCCGAAAAACACGTATCAGATCGGTAACGGATCCATCAAAATACCCTATCGGGTTTCATATGCCGATCCTTTGGTTATTAGGTATGATTTTATTTGATCCAAAACCCAAAACATAAACCCAAAATAACTGAAATATATGTATATTGTATATTTGTATACATGTATTGAACCAAGACAAAATTTGTACCACACGTTGTAATTTCTGAGTTTGATTTCATCATAACTCGAGACGGTGATGTGATTCCTTTTCTTCAACTTCTAAAAAACCCTAATCCCTTATTAAATCGAAGGTGCTTGATCGAAGAGTCTTATGTTCAAAATCCAAAAGTTGGAAGTCTCTCTATCTCCACCATCTGCGATTTCGAGTATGAGGTAGTGACTTGATATCTTCTTTCACTTGTACGATTATCCATCTTCATATTATGTTTTGTTATACAGTAGTCTTCATATCGATACTATGTTAGGGGTTTCTGTAGATGAGTGCATGTTATGGCTTAGCTCTATTACGGTTCCATTTATCTTGTTCAAATGATCAACACGATATGATAAACGTCTTAGGGTTCCCCTTTTAGCTTTGTTCAATTAATAGCGATTGTTTGTTATTAATTTGTCTAACCTGTTCATTTTGACAACAACAAAAAGAATAAGAAGACGTAGAACAAGAATTAATGACTCCTAATGGTAGAGGCAAACGTAAAGAATCCCATGGAGCTAGTGGATAAACTTATGATATAAAAAATATCTGAGTCCTGCAAGGTCCAAAATCTGGAAACATTACACAAGGACAAAGAAAGACCATGAAAAATGTCTTTCCCATTACTGCAAAAAGAATTTTTGTTGTGCAACAAAGTCAGGAACGCCAAACTTTCTAAAGCATCTCACCGTATGCAAATAATACTTAGCGTTTTAGATGGCCAAAGTTCTACTCAACCTATCATCGATGAAGAAGGCGGATCCGAAGGTCAGTGAAGACACTTTCAGAGAAACAACCAATGAGATGATGGTGATAGGGGAGTTACCATTAGCTTGGATAGAAGGTGCAGCTTGGAAACACTTTTGTAACAAGGTATTATAGTTTAATCTTCTCTTATCCAACATAGACATTGTTAATTAGTATCTAACATTATATGTTATTTGTATAGATGAAATTATACAAGCCTATGTCAAGGAGAATATTAACAAGAGATGTTGTAAAGATTATTTGCAGAGGAAAGATACTATGAAGAGGTGGTTTATAGCAAACAAGCAAAGAGTATTTGTCACTACTGATATTTATAAGCAAGGTGAAGAGGAATGGTAACTTAGTCGATCCCTTGCTTATAAATGCATGCAGAGATCTACTATGGCATCTGATTTAAAAGGGCATATTTTAATATTAATATATATATATATATATATTAACACTTTATTTAAAATTATATTTTTGAAATTTTTAGTTATAATAATTTAAAGGCATTATATTTGAAGGTGAAAATAATATGCATTCAAACATGATTGGCAGTGGGTTTTTTAATAGAACTAAAAAATTTACGAGAATCAATACCAGAGTTAGTAATTAAGCATATAGAAGTCTTTAATTTATTTGAAAAGTGAGGATTATCATTAAAATATATATATTGCTTAGCATATTCTTTACGATTTTGATATCGATTACTACAACTGAAAGATGTTTAAAAATAAAATAAAACTGATATATAACTAGTTGTAGTCTGATGTGTACCATGGGATTAAATGGGCTTCATTTGTTATCAGTTATTACATCTATGATTAAAAGATTTTATTACACGAGTTAATGAATGATTTTGCAAGAAAAATACCGGACGATTTTATTTTTAGTTTTTAAAATTTACGGTTTTATAAAATTTGATGAAATTCAATTGTTTTATGAAAACATTATTTTTATATAATTGTTTTTTTATTTTTAATAACATATATAATAAGTAGTTTTAAATTTAGCTTAAAACAATATAAAATATTAGATCAAACACAAAATTTATTTCAAGTATTAGAACGTCTCTTAAACAAAAATAGTTTCTTCTGTTTAAAGATGAAGTATAAAGTATGAAGAAGATGAAACAGATCAGAGAATATCTAAGCAAATGGATTTCCTCCAGCAGATGCGACATGGCCTTGTGCTGCTGGATTCCTATATCCATGTTAGGCTAAGACTAACGAAAGCATTTGTCACATTATCAAACAAATCACTTTCTCAATTTTTTCACTCAAAGCATAGCAAAGTCATACAACTCTTTCATAAAATTAAAAATAATATTATCACATTGTGAAACTTATTGTAGTTGGGATGTTGATGTTGTCTTGCTATGCACCCTTTTAACTAAATGATGAAACTATTTTGGTAAATGATATGTCTTTCTCTAATGAACCCTTTTACAAACTTTTTAATTTTTGAACAGTGTACCTTTTCACTTGTCTCTTTTAACTCTAAGCAACACATGCTATTAATTAACTGATACAACTATTTGAGAAAATGATGTGTGTTTCTATGATGCATCCTCTTACACATTTTTTTTTAATTTTTGAATGTTCCATTCTTTCACACGCCACTTTAGTTTCTGAATAATGCCACTCTTTAATTGATTGGTACAATTGTTTGAGCAAAGGACATAGCTTTCTCTGACACACCCTTTTACATGTCTTTTTTTTAACGCTACACATTTTCACATGCCTCTTTTACTTTATGAACGACATAACCTTTTATTGATTAATCCAGTTTTTGAGCAAATGATGTTTCTGTCTTTAATTTTGAACTATGCATCATTATATATATTTTTAAAATTTCTAAACGATGCATCATTTGTGAGAGAGAGAGAGAGAGAGAGAGAGAGAGAGAGAGAGAGAGAGAGAGAGAGAGAGAGAGAGAGAGAGAGAGAGAGAGAGAGAGAGAGAGAGAGAGAGAGAGAGAGAGAGAGAGAGAGAGAGAGAGAGAGAGAGAGAGAGAGAGAGAGAGAGAGGGAGAGGGAGAGGAGGGGGAGGGGGAGGGAGAGGGAGAGGGAGAGGGAGAGGGAGAGGGAAGAGGGAGAGGGAGAGGGATTGGTTTACTTTTTTGCTTTATTTTACAATTACATCTCTTAAAACACGTTTAATCTTTATAAAAAACAAAGCTGCAAAAACGGATACACACGTGCATTATTTTTAGTCACAGAAATCATCGTTACTATACGCTTTCCTAGTTTTGTAGACATTCCATGTTTGATTGGATTGATCTATTGTTAAATAGTACAAAGAGTAGTAACAATATTATCATTTTAAAGAATGAAAATATAAATAAATAAATGGTTTTTAATTACTTGTTTATTTTTGAGTAAAATAGTATTCTTTACTACCAAATGTGTTTTTTCATTTCAGTTAGATGAAGGCTTTAGAAAAAAAAAACTTCAGAAATAGTTTCTGTCTTTATTATTTTAATTTAAAAAACAGTTGAGTTCATTTAATTACTATTAATCCTAATTTAAATAATATTAAAATTACATAAATTTATTTATAATAATAATAATATTTTTTAATATACGTGACAGCATAAGAAACGTTCTTCATAAAAATATTTGTCTGATACATTAAATTTGTTCATCTTCATACTGACATAGACAATTATGATTTTTTAATTTTCAAAATTAGTATAAAATATGAAAATGACTGATCACGTTAATTTCATTGATTTCGCTCTATTTTTCTATTTTTCACAAGTTAAATAAAACAATCTATTTTTATCTTATATGTATATATTATGAGCGTTAGGAACAATTTTTTTAAACAAGAAGACAAAATCATTATTTGTGCTATATCTTATCCGATATTGAGCCATGAAGTCTCATATTTTACTCATTGTTTCTTGTGTTGTTTTGTTGCACAGAGTTATCCTGAAGATATATATTAGTATTCTTTTTATGACTAATAATTTGCGGAAGATGGAGATCTCAACCTAATTTTCAATTTGCTACATTATCAAAAAAAAAACTAAACTTTGTTAAAAAAAAGAAAAAAAAACTAAACTTTGTTATTGATTATATAAATTCTTTTCTTTGTTGATATAAAGCAGTTGAAACAAAAGCTGCTTCCAACAGGTGTCACATTAGAAGCTTTTTTCCTGGAAAATGCGGAAATGATGGAATACAGAGTTGTCTCAGGGATTCCAAGAAAAGACCAAGAAGGGCCAACATTATTGATCAGTGTAATAAATGTGACAACCATAAATCCCTAGTGGTTTAGAACAACGAGACTGCAAATGCAGTCACCCTTCCTCTTCCCCTTGCTTGTAAATTCATGCAGGGATCAACTATGGCATCTGATATAAAAGGGTATATTGTAATTTTATTTTAATATTAATATCTATAAATAAGATTAGTTAAAATTAGATTTGTTGAAATATTTATTTATAAAACTTAAGGCATTGTGTCTGAATCTGAAAACCTTGTTTAAATTAATATGCATTCAAACATGATTGGTGATAGTTTGTTTATGGAACGAAAAAATTTATGAGAATCAATACCAAAGGAAGTAATTAAGCATATAGAAAGTATTTAATTTATTTGAAAAGTGAGGATTATCATTAAAATATATATATTGCTTAGCATATTCTTTACGATTTTGATATTGATCACTACAACTGAAAGAAGTTTTTTTTAAAATGAAAACTGGTATATAACTATTTGAAGTATGTGTGTAAGATGAGATTAAATCGGCTTGATTTTTTATCAATTGATACATCTATGATTGTATTATTTTATTACATGAGTTAATGAAGGATTTTGCAAGAAAAAATACAAGAAACTTACTTTTAGTGTTTAAATTTATGGTTTTATAAAATATTATGAAATTCACTTTTTTATGAAAATTTTATTTTTATAGAATTTTTTTTGTTTTCTAATAACATATATAAGCAGGTAATTTTAAATTTAGCTTAAAACAATATAAATTATTAGATAGGCACAAAAATTATGTCAAGTATTATGATTTCAATTTTTTTAGCCAACTGATCTCAATTTTCAATATTATAATTTATATGTATATGTAATTCAAGCTCGTTCTGACAAAAAGAAATAAACGCAATGTATGATAAGAAAATAGTGATTTACATCCTAGGCCACTTTATGAGTTTTTATTACAGTGTAGGTTAGTTTTTGCTATTAAGTTAGTTTTTTCCTAACCAATTTAAAACTAGATACAATTTTTTTTGTTTTTTTTCTTTCGGTTAACAAATTTAAGAAAAAAAATTGGAACATATCTCTCTTCTTCCTCTTCGGTGAAGAACTTTTTTCTTAAAAAATTACAACTTGTGCTTTGAAACTTGTGCTCACGATTCCAAAACAATAAATATGTTTTGCCACAGCGTTTCTTGTTCTCCTCCGCCACTGCACAACAACTCCGCTGTGTCTCTTCCTTCGATTCACACCGACAACCAAGCTTAATCCGTGAGTGCTCATTCTCCGCCGTGAAACTTCTTCCTCCGTCGTTCTTTGCAACCCGCGATGCGGTCCTCCATCATCACCTGAAGACGCGACCACTAAGACTCTCTCTTCGACATGAAATCAAGTCACGATCTCTTCATATTCGCCGCGATTCTCACCATCATATCACCTTTTTGGAGCTGCAAGGATCGTCGTGACCGGTTCAAGCTTCTCCGAAGCAGTTCTCCTTTGTCGCAAAAGCTCGATGAGCAACAATGGCCAGTTCTGCCTTTATTCACGTCTGGTCCCTCGACTTTTAAATATATTTATTTATGCCCCAAAGGTTTCTGATTTGCAGATATACTTTTTTTAAAATGATTCCATATTTTTTAATTGTGCAAACCAGACCTACCATAATTCTACGAACGGTCTTTGAACTTCAGGATATTTTTCTATTCAACTCTTAACTTTGCCAACTGCAGAGATAGCCTCTCAATTTAGTCCCAAAATTTCAAGTGTGCACTCCAAACCCATCAAATGCAAATGCAGTATATACATTTAATATGCAATTTATATGATTAAAATATTAAAAACAGAATTTAAAATTCATTAAAATAGTCAAATATCAATCAAAAAAACAAATTTGCTAGAGTGTACAAAAAAACATGTACATGTACAACACGAGCGAGCTTCGATATTGTTCGCTAAATCATATGAGAGATCAACACTAACTATTATAGGATTATGACATGTCATCATTATCCAATTTAGTCTTGAGTTTGTCTCCAAAAATATTGATGAAAAAATTGACAATGTAACATAATATCCTTCATGTCTAGATGATGATTAAAATCATTCGAGATGACCCAAAGGTTGGAATGAAAAGGCACTAATTTAAACTCTTATAATTCAAATTTGCAAATTTTGCAATTGAAATCTGTAATAGATTAAGGGCTTTTTGCAAAAATAACTCAAACTTGAAGTCAAACACAAAACTAAGCTATGATTTTTTGAAATTTTCATTTACCCTATTCACCCTAAAATTTCTGATTATTCACGAAAATGCCATTATTTTTTTTCTTTTTTTCGAAAATGAGTATTTTACTCTATCATCCTCATCTTCATCAAGTATTTACAATAATGTCATTGCCATCAATAGACTAACCACCATGAACAACCAATTTGAAGTTCTTATTGCACCTAAAATTTGTTTTCAATCCTCTTATCTCATTTCTTATGCTAAAAAACTAAATATTTTTCACTTTCTCTCTATATTCATCTTAAAAATTCAAGATTTTGATTCAAGCTTATGATTCTTGGTGGGTCGCTTTCTTTTGAGCTTATGTGTGCTTGGAGAAGAGTTCTGTGTGCTAAGGAAGTTATCTCACTAATTTAAGGTATGAAATCATTTTTCCCAGATTTGTTCTCCTATATGACTTTCGTGTAAGTCTTCTGGACGTTTTTCAATTGACTTTTATATGTATTTTTAGAGACGATTTATCTGGAAGTCGTCCGGTTTTCTTTGTAAACAAAAAATCTCAAAAGTACCATAGAAGACCACCCCGTAAGTCGTCTAGGATAAAAAGGTTAGTTTTGCATTTGACCAAATTGTGTCAGAAATTTGATTTTTTCCAGAAGACTTACTTGTAAGTCGTCTGGATTAAAAAAAATATTTAATATTAACTAGAAGACTTGTATATAAGTCTTGTGAGGTTACTTTTGCAATTAGAAAATAAAACTTAAATATTTAATTTTACTCAGACGACCTACATGTAAGTCAGACGACTTACAAGGAAGTCTTCTGTAATATCCAAGGTTTGACCAGAATATCAGAAACAATTTCTGAAAGACTTCCGCGGAGGTCGTCTGACGGACGAATTACACGTAAGTTGTCTGAGTAAATTAAATATTTAAGTCTTATTTTCTAATTGTAAAAGTAACCTGAGTCGACTTGCATATAAGTCTTCTAGTTAATATTAAATATATTTTTTTAATCCACACGACTTACTTGTCATATTTCTGACACAATTTGGTCAAATACAAAACTAACATATTTATCCTAGACGATTTATGGGGAGGTCTTATGTGGTATTTTGAGTTTTTTTGTTTACAAAGAAAACTGGACGACTTCCAGATAATTCGTCTCTAAAAATACATATAAAAGTGAATTGCAAAACTAACCTCTGCATTGACCAGACGACTTCCTTGTAAGTCTTCTGGGCGACTTTGGATAAGTCTTCTGGACGACTTACTTGTAAGTCTTCTGGATGACTTACTTGTAAGTCTTCTGGAAGACTTTCGTGTAAGTCTTCTGGACGACTTCCTTGTAAGTCTTCTGGACGACATTCATGTTTATTAAAGTTGATGTTCTATGTTTACTAATGTGTTTTAATTTGATTTTTTCAGATGATGCGTCAGTTACCTGTAGTGTATGGAGAATGGTTGCTGAAAGATGATTCTTGGAATTTTGTGGTTGATAATTCCAAAGGAGCGAGAATGTTCTTTGTGAGTGAAGGTTTGACACATGCTGAACTTGTTGAAATGGCTGAAGAAGATTTTAACCTGGACATGAAAACAAACGTTTTGGAGTTAACCTACTCATTACCAGAAGAAATGATGCAATAGATGGCTCCAGACACCCCTCATATTCATTTTACAAGTGATAGACAAGTTCGGAACTTGCTCGAGATAACTAAAACGCATAAAGTACGTTTTTGTGTATCAAGCCTTAGAATGATGAGAACGGTTTTAGATGAAGGGGAAGGGGAAGAAGAAGATGAAGGTGATGAAGGGGAATGGGAAGAAGATAAAGAAGGGGATGAAGATGATGATAATTTGGCTGAAAATGAAAATGATGATGGGGGGGAGGATGCTGATATCCCTGATGTTTTTGAACTGGTCGATGATGGTAAGGATTACACTGAGTATGAAAAAGTTAAAGATTAGGATAAGGAAGAAGAAGATGATATGTGTTTTGAACATTTCAAAGGGACATATGGTAGTGAAAAAGGAAGCTCAAATGCTAACAATATCTATGGCAATCTTGGCTGGAGCTATCCAGGATGAGAGGACGCAAACCCCAAAAGCAACACATGGTTTATAGATGCTCAACCTGCAAAGAAACTGGCCATACGCGGACACATTGTAAGAATAAAAGTGGAGGACCTTCGGGACAGTCTTCTGGACGACCTTCGTGACAGTCGTCTGTGATGCAGACGACCTTCGTGACAGTCGTTTGCAATGCAGACGATCTTCGCAACAGTCGTCTGTGAAGCATGAACTTATCTCTGTTAAGACATTTGTTTTATGAACTTTTTGTGGCATGAACTTATCTCTATTAAGTCATTTGTTTTATGAACTTTCTGTGTTATGATGTTTTTAAAACTTGTGAGGCAGACGACCTTCGTGACAGTGGTCTGTGACGCAGACGACCTTCGTGACAGTCGTTTGTGATGCAGACGACCTTCGCGACAGTCGTCTGTGACGCATACGACCTTCGCGACAGTCGTATGTGACGCATACGACCTTCACGACAGTCGTCTGTTAGACATTTATTTATGATGTTTTTATAACTAGGAAATTTGCAATTTAAACATTTTCACTACACAAAAGATAATGTTACAAACATACAAAAGCATCAACTACAAACACCTCATACATAATCACGGCTCATAAGTTGCGAAGTTCTCATCATTGTCTTTGTTCTCTTCTTATGGGATTCAGGGGTCTCTTTAAATATATCCTAAGCCATCTTCTCCCTTGATAGCGCTGACGTTTTTATCACAAAAGAGCGGAGAGCATGACATTCAATGTACTTCAGAGTGTACACGCCACAATCACTAGCTCGACACTAAGGTACTTCAGCTGTCACTCTCTCGTATGTGAATGGCTCCAGTCTGTATTAGTGTATAGAAATTTACCGAGTCCATGAGCCATAATAAGGGGGTTCGGAGGGTATGATACCACAAACTTGGATAACCAGCTGGTTTTCTATGAGCAGTTGTTCTAAAATATGGATCACGTTTCAGCCAGTCAATGAGCACCTTTGTATTCTTCTTGTCAACGGGTGCACAAAAGGATAATAGCCTCGGCCAACCTTTGTGTTTGGAATGATCGCTTTGGCTGTTCTGTTTCCCTGAAAAGGAGATTTCTGTGAGGCAGCAAGTCTCTTTCTCGATCACTCTTTCCCCACGCAACAATCATCATTGAAGCATCCTTCTTTGTCTGCCTTCTAGTTTCCCCATGTTGTAAATCTGAAATGGTAGGTTCTTGTTTGCCCAATAGAACAACGCTCGGTTCAGGTTCAGGTTCAGGTTCAAGTTCAGGTTTAGGTTCAAGAGCTTTCTCCTCTGACAATTTTGCTATCAGAAGACTCAGCTCTTTAGACCCACTAGGTTCTGTGGACCCACTCGGCTTCTTGGGCGTCATTTTGTCCTGCTTTCGCCCCATTCACACTTTCACTCTGGCAATTTTGATGTACAACAGGAAGTCATACACAAGAAAAGATCCAAGCACAAATGGTCAAATCAAAAAAAATATCCAAGTAACACAAGCAAAGATTCAAGCACACACAAGAAAGAAGTTTCAATTCTGTTTCCTAACACTTTTCCTACCGACTCTCTTCTTGAGTTTGGGGGAGGTACTAACCCCGGGTTCGTCCACAACGTTTAGGGGGACATGAAGGAGTGAGTTGAAGATCATTAGATGCAGTCACTTTTTTGGTGATTCCCACCTTCTTCTTTACAGCTTCAATCCTATCCCGAGAAGCTTGATCTCCCTAAGGCACATCCCAAAACCATCTCTCATGGCATCAGCTAGGTCCTTGAAGCCTTGTTTAATCTGTTTATTGGTCCCACCAACAGCCGTAAAAGCCTCTGAACGATCTTTAGGAGCCTCTTTACAAGCCTCTGCATGAGCCTCAACAGAAGCATCTTTACGAGGTCTTCCACTCTCTTCCTTCACAATAATCGCCGTCTTTGCTGCATTCTATTCCTTCTTCATATAAACAAGCTGCCGTCATTGGATTGACCCACGGATCAATACCGACCACTTTCCAGCAATCCATGGTCCACTTCCATTTAGGTTTCCCATACATGAGTTTGATCACGCTAGTCTACAATAAATAAAAGATACCAACTTAGATATTTGACGGATTAACAAAGGACTTAAAGTTAAGTCTTATCAGACGACTTAACTTTAAGTCTTCCAGACGACTTAAAGTTAAGTCTTCCATAAGACTTAAAGTTAAGTCATCTGAGAAGTCTTCCAGAAGACTTAACGATAAGTCCTCTGGAAAACTTCTCAGACGACTTAACTTTAAGTCTTCTGGAAGACTATAAGTGTTTTTGCCAAGTCTTAGGGAGTGACGGTTAAATACATGTCTGCTGATGGCCTCTTTAAAACATATGTGTCCTTTGCCACCCTTGTAAGCCAGCAGCGGTGGAGACGGTCTGTTTGGTATGAGATTCCCATAATTGGCAGCCAATTCTGGCAGAGCATAGTAGACCCACACCTGGATAACTTGTACAAAACCATCAATAGTGTACGTCTTTGTCAAATCTTTTCCCCTCAAAGAGTCCATCAGCACCTTGAATGCCACTCTCCCCCATGGATAATTTTCAAATTCTTCCAAGTTCATCACTAGCCTTGCTAGACTAGCCTTTGTAGCTGTTGAGTACTTTCTCCCCTCAATGAATCCAGTGAATATGGCAAGGTATCTGAGCCGCATTCGCTCATACCGAGTCTAGTCTTAGCATCTCTGACATGCTGCTATGATCTGCTCAGAAGTTGGACCAGCATCGACATCAACTCCCATCATCTCCCAAAAAGAATACATCTCCTTTGTTGTCTCACACCTCGGATTTTCCAGCTCCTAGATGTAATCGCAATTCAAACCAGTGAGGTGTTCAAACTCTATCAGCGAAAACCTCAATGGCTCTGGACCAACAAGACTCCAGAGCTCATACTTCTTCTTAATGTCAAGCTGGAAACTGAGGATATAATGTACCAGCCTTGATGCCCATCCAAAATTAAACTCCTTGAATTTGATGAACACTCCCAACTTCGAGTCCTTCAGCTCCTCATATCCGTCATCATGTAGAGCTTGCCTTTACAACATTAAGCAATTTAGAATCATTTGTATGATAGGAAATGCTTTTGACGGGAATGGACTCTTCCCCTAATGTATATATCCTCTACGGTAGTTCTGGTAAATCAATTTTTCGGTCTGCAAAAAAATCAATAACCAACATCTCAAAATTCATATACTTTGCATGTCAGTTTTAGTGAGATGACTTCAAACGACTTCCAGAAAGTCTTCCAGAGTGTAAGACTTCGTAGAAGACTTCCAGGAAGTCTTCCAGAGTATAAGACTTCTTAGAAGACTTTGAAGTCTTCTCGGAAGTCTTCTACGAAATTTTACACTTTGGAAGACTTCCAGGAAGTCTTCTACAAACTCTTACACTCTTGAAGACTTCCTGGAAGTCTTCTACAAAGTTTTACACTCTAGAAGACTTCCCGGAAGTCTTCTACGGAGTCTTCCACTTCCAGGAAGTCTTTTGAGTTGTCTTTAACTAGAATGAGAGGACGCAAACCCCAAAAATGTAAATAAAAAAAATTGATGACTTACAGTCGGAGAAGTTATGCAATACCAACAGTTACAGATCTGCAAAAATAAGGACTACAACTTATGTTACCGGCGTTGCAGTTTCAGATCTGAAAAAAAAGCGGATGGTTAGTTAGTTATGATGGAGAAACGAGATTCGTTGTGAAGGAGAAACGAGATACGTTGTGAAAGAGAAACGAGATTCGTGAAGGAGAAACGAGATTCGTCGCAAAACGCGAGATAAGCAGCGGTGAGAACGAAGGAAAGGGAGATTCAATGGGAAAACAAGATTCGCTTTCGAAATCGACTCAAAGAGAAACGACGCTAGGGTTTCGTGCTTATTTCTACATACAGTAAAAAAATAGTATTTATATGTATTGTAAATTATCAAGTTAAGTTTAAAGTACAATGGTAAAATGAAAAGTCGGTCTGATATGGACGACTTAGTCGTCTGAGGGTAACAAACACGAGAAGACTTCCTGGAAGTCTTCCACCCGGTAAATAATATTCATCAGACGACTTCCTGGAAGTCATCTGAGGTAAAAACCACGAGAAGACTTCCTCAAGTCTTCCACCCCATAAATACTATTCGTCAGACGACTTCCAGGTAAGTCGTCTACACCCTAAATAACCCTAAACATAATTAACTAACTAAACACTTCATTAAAATCAAATTTAACTTAGAATGTTTAAATTTTAAACAAAAATTTGAGCTTTCAGAAAACTAAACCCTAAGAATACAAACAATACTACAACATATGTTGCCAAACCCTAAACCAAAAAATACCATGACTTACTATATTCACTCATCTATGTTGAAAATAATTAAATTTTACTGTATATATTAATTTTATCATTTAAAAATGTTTATAAATACATGATTTCAATTTTTCCCTGAATTTTTTTTTATAATATTTATAAATTATTTTTAAGATCAACTATACTAGACGGAAGTCGTCTGGACGACACCTCGTGGAAGTCTTCCAGACGACACCTCGTGGAAGTCTTCCAGACGACTTAAAGTTAATTGTCCAGACAACTTCCACAAACTCAGAAGACTTCCCATGGTTATATTCGTCAAAATAAATTTGTTTTTTTGTTTAGTCATAAGGGTCTTGTTGTAATTTCACAAGGCTATTGGGTTAGTTTTGCATTTGATTGATGTTTGGGTATACTTTTACATTTAAATCAAGTTTTGAGTCATATTTGGTAAATTACCCATAGATTAATTGTTCTAAAAAGTAATTAGATAAACATTATAATAAAGATTTATAATTGGTCTTACACTTGTATGTACATGTGCACAGTTTCACTTATGTACATTGTATATTATTAAAATAATGCAAATCACATTTTTTTTCACTAAAAATGCAAATCACATTTTTTTTTGTTAAAAATCCATATTGTGTTTTGAAGTCAAAATCAAAAATATTTTCTTGTCAAAATTTGTTAGAGGGCGTGTCAGAGAGGAATGAAGGTCACAACCACGATGAATCACAATGAGGAAGCTTAATTTGAGACACGGTGCAGAGGATTGATCGAACTGAGAACGCAACGAACAGAAGACAAATGTAGCGGCTTGGAAATCGAGCTTGCTAAGGTTCACCGGCGTTTTCAGAGCAGAAGCAGAGGACAATGAGAAAAGCCAGAGTCTTTATGTTTGAAGCGTTTCCATCGTATACATCACCATTACACCACCATAAAACAATATAGCTTGGCAGATCTCAAAAGATAGACAAAGTAATGTAAATAATGAATAAATATAAGTTTTTTAGAAAACATAAACAGAAATAACAATTTAATTTTATAAAGAAAATAGAAAACTTAAGAGGAAGAAAAGAAGAAGAATGATACATGGACCGCCAATTTATTTTCTACTAACTAAGAAAATATATATTAGTTTTGTTAAAGTAGTGGATATTTATTTAGTTAGTTTGTAGCAAAAATGTAGGTTTGGTTTAAACAAAACTACCTTAGTAGCAATAAGTGACTCATAGTGTTAAAAAAGTAGGTTTGGTTAAAAATGTAATACATTATTTTCAAATTAAAATAATTAGATAGTATGATAATCAAGATTTACTATTAGACATACATTATGTACAAAAAAATATCATTATCCACATGTACATCGTTTACATGTAACTAACTTGTGCAATGATTCACATGTACATACTTTACAAAATGATTATTTAGGTAAAATTTCAAAATACTCTCTCTGTTTTCGAAGGAAATATTTTCTAAAATATTTCATGCATATTAAGAATACATTGAAATAATCAAAAATTTTATCTTTATATTTTTTTTAAAAAAACCTTAATTCTTTTAAAAATAATTTCCATCAAATTGTGTTTTATTTTTCTAGTTAATAGAAATTATATTTGTTTTTCGAGGTTCAGAGTAAGGAATATCTAGGGTATGAGCTAAGCTGAGTTTTATTAAAATGTCGATGGATATATGAGTATCAGCTGTTGATTCATGGGTCCCCTCATGTAATGATGTAACTTGTATATTTTCAGGCAAAATATTAAGTAATTACCTGTAAGAATATCACAAAAATATTACTAAGATTTTAGAAAATGCACACAAGAATGAAAACTATAACTTTTGAAGCCATTTGGTGTGTACACTATACCACATACACAATTTTTTTATTATCCACATGTACAATGATTCACAAGTACACAAATTAACTTGTGCAATAATACATGAACACCATATCATTTCACTATCGTCGTATACATAAACATTAAACATGTAAGTCTTCCAACTTAGAGCAGTACCAATTTATGAAGAAATATGTACACCGATTTATTTGTACATTGCTCAAGTTATGATGATGATTTTAATAGTTTTTGGTATAGTTGCTCAAAAAGGAGGACAAATCACATATGTAAATGTAGACATTGTTCAAGTTATCATATAGGGTAAAACTGAAAATTTGGAACTTCAATAAAATTTTACCACTCATCCATAATATAGTGTCCACATGGACACTCAAAATTATTGATAATTTTTTTTGTATTTTTATGTTTGCGTCTATTATGGGCAACATCAATGATATTTTTTGTACAAAGTAGCCAAGCCCAATTTATCAGTGTGAACATATGAATTATGTGACCAAATCAAAAACATCGGAGGCATAAACGAAATAAAACAAAATGGCATAACCAATGTTGCAAAATTAAAATACTCGCTTAGTCTGTATTGCACAATTAAAAGTTTCAGGAAAAAATCGTGAAGCATAATAGAATTTGAAATAAATTGGAGAATAAACAAGAGTTGAAGGACTAGATGCGCAAATAACCAAAAAAACACCATTATTTCTATGGTGAAGCTTTTTATTCGATCTGCGACGAAAGCGGCGATGATTTCAGCGTCCACAAACTCTAGTCCTGAGCATGAAGACCACAGTGAAGAGGAGACGATTTGACCTTGATGCAGATAGTGGTAGAGCTATGTCATAATGGTGCTTAGGGTTTAAGGGTCACCGACGGCGGAGTTATCGTTGGACAAAAAATGATTTTTACTGCTAAAAATGGTCTTGATTGTCTTTTTGTTTTATTTTCATGAATGATTGTTCATCATAGACAAAAATTTTGTTTGAAATTATGGGAGGGATCATTATCTTTCATTACTTGAGATCAATTATTTCACCAGAATAAATTTGTTCTGTAAATCTCAATGTCTTTTTGATCTCTGAAAAAAAAAGAATTTGAGAAAGAAGAAGACAAAGAAAGAGAAAAAGTGGGGACCTACTAGTTATAATTTGTTTTGGTTTCAACTAATAAACATAACAAAAATTTGATAAAGTTAGAATAAAGTCTTGTGGTAGTGGAAAGTGACCCATTGTGTTATAAGAAATTTAAAACTGATTCTGAGTGTAATTCTTTAATAAGAAAATAACTAGACTCAAATAATAATGTGTAAAAGCGTCTCTTAATGCACGACAAGAATAGTTTCTTCTATTTAAAAATGAAGCATAAGTGATGAAGAAGATGAAGCAGATCGGAAATGTCTAAGCAAATGAATTTCCTCCAGCAGATGCGACATGACCTTGGCCTATATCCATGTTAGGCAATAAGATTAACGCCTGTGTAACCATATGAAAACAATCATTTCACCTTCATCCATCCACCAAAGATGAATTTTTGCATACCTCTCATAACCGTACTCCCGTCACCCCCACGAATGGTAGGTAGAGCAAGATATGAGGATATCTTATATCTCCCATTAATTCGGTAAGATGAATGTTCCGCATATTTACATCTCTTATATCTCCTTCCCTTGTTAAAGAACCCGACCATGAATAGTATAAATAAGTGCCCTTGTCCCATTGAGAACTTGTTTTGTAATCCCCATTATTAGATTTGAATCTCAGAAGCTGTAAATTACTCTTAAGTTTCTCATGTGTCCATGCCCATTACCATTCATAACGACCATATATTCGTAACCGGAATCCAAATCCTTCAAATAGACATATATAAATATCATAGGCATACTTCCACAGCGGTCAGATCGTGTTTGATAAAAATAATCATAAAACCTTATAGGCCACCTGCGAGGTTCCATATCTCTTAACAAATAATCTTCTACTAAACCTCTTGTTCCAGGAAAAGTAAGAACACAAATCCCCCAGTGAAACGTCAAATTCATTATTAATCTGCACTCATAGAGTGACTCCAACAGATAGATCAAAACAATATGGGTCATAACCCTATAACAAGCAGATAAAAACAAAACGACATGGGTTCTGAGCTCAAGAAACAGACCCTACTCAAAAAGTTTGGTAAGGCAAAAATATATGAAAGAAAAAAACCGCCCCAACATGCTCTCTTCTCAAATCTCTAGAAACAAGAAGATTTATAAGAACAATTTTTTTTTATTTTTTTAGAAATTTTCCAAAACTACAGCTCTCAGTTTTTCTTATATCTCTTATAGAACAACTCTCCATGAAAACTATATTTATAATGGAAGACAATTCTCTTTAACATGTGGGAAATGAAAACACAAACTCAACCTAAATAGAAAACTTATTTTTTCTATGGTAGACTTTTTTTGTTTATCTCTTAACATATTAAACACTTATTAATATGTTAAGTTTCCACAAGATTAGAATTATCCAACAATCACCCTCTTAATTCCAATTTGAATTAGGGAGATCATTTTCTTGATTTTCAATTAAACTACTCATTTGCTTGAACTTAATCTTTGCTAATGGCTTGGTAAGGATGCCGGCCTTCTGCTCAACACCCGGAACATGCTCCACTTTGATTTACTCATTCTCCACACACTCACGAATGAAATGATATTTAGAAAGTATGTGATTACTTATTCTATGGAAAACCGGATTCTTCGTTAGA
The DNA here is from genome assembly GCA_905132765.1 of Moricandia arvensis. Classification (NCBI taxonomy): domain Eukaryota; kingdom Viridiplantae; phylum Streptophyta; class Magnoliopsida; order Brassicales; family Brassicaceae; genus Moricandia; species Moricandia arvensis. Next base: position 22,498 of record CAJHQP010005078.1, on the reverse strand, counting down.
GCAATGGCTGATTTATTGTTGATTCTAAGTATGACCTTCTCGCCTTCTTCACTTAGTATCTCATACAACAACTCCTTGATCCATATATCTTGCTTTGCTGCCTCTGTTGCAGCCATGAACTCTGCTTTGCATGATGACAATGCGATTGTCGGCTGCTTCTGTAACATCCAAGTAATCAATGATGAACCATAATAAAATGCTTGTCCTTATGTGATCCTCCCGTCATCGACATCAATGTTGTGACTGTTGTCACTATAACTGATGACACTCATTGACCCATCTCTCTTGAAGAACATACAAAAGTTTGTTGTTCCTTTTACATACCGTGATATGTGTTTGATGGCTTGTCCATGAGAGTCTCTTGGATTGTGCATGTATCTGCTTAGAACACCCACTGCATAACATAAGTAAGGTTTTGTGTGAAGCAGATACCTCAAACATCCTATGATCCTTCTGAAATCCGTAGCATTTATCCTTGGTTCATCCTTAGGTTTTGAGATCTTCAAAGTCGACTCCATTGCCACGTGAGTCACGTTACACGCTTCCATATTTGTGTTACACATGATTCCTTGAGCATACATTTCTTTTTTTTATTCTGATTTTGTCTGCTCCTTGAATCACTTCTATGCCTACTTAATATGTTAGCTTTCCTAGATCTAACATCTCAAACTTCTTTCACATCTATTTTTAAAATTTCTTATTTACCTTATGTGAATTCCCCGTCACAAATTGATCATCAACGTAAAATGGCTATTAACAAGAAGTATCTTCTTTCATTATTGTGGTACATTGATGGTTCCTTCGTGCACTTCTTAAATCTCATCTCCTTTTAGAACTTGATCGAGTTTTACATTCCATGCTCACGGTGCTTGGCGTAACCCTTATAAAGCTTTCTGTAACACATACAGTCAATTTTCTTCTCCTTTCTTTTCAAAACCTTCGGGTTGTGTCACATACACTAACTCCTTTATATCTCCATTCAAGAAAGCGGTCTTCACGTCAAATCTCCCAGCCGTTTGTTGCTGCGAGAGCTATTAAGAGCTGAATAGTTTCAAGATGTGCCACTGGTGCAGACACATCGAAATCTATTCCTTGTCTTTGTATATAGCCTTTTTCTACAAATCACACCTTATACTTGTTCACCGTACCATCCGCATTTCTTTTTATTTTGTAGATCCACATTAAATCTATTGGTTTTACTCCAGCCGGTCTATCCACAAGCTCTGATGTCTTGTTTCTTGTGATAGACTCCAACTCGGCCACCATAGCTTCAACCAATTCCCTTATGTGTTCGGCCTCAAGATAGTTTTTGGCTCTCCATCCACTGCGAGCAACAACATTGCACTTTCTTGATCTGCAAGTAACACATAATCATCGAGATACCTTGGTTTTGTTATGGTGTGGCCATATCTAGTCACCAACGGTTGACCACGGCTGTCTTAGTTTGCATTGTGACCAGTATCTTCTTCTTCTTCCTCATCTTGGTTTATAGCTTCAGGTTCATGATCCTCACCTTGATCATTACCTTCTTCTATATCAACCTCATGTGGAAGCTTAAGCATACTTGTTTCACAATCAGCTTGGTTTCTTGTAGATAACCAATCCCAATATTTCTTCTCATCGAAATCACATCTCTACCCATCATCACCTTCCCTGCGACTGGATCATAGAGTCTATATTATTTGGAACCTGGCTCATTTCCAAGATTAATCACACTCTTTGATATCTCAACAAAGTTCTTCAGATGTGGCACACAGATATTCGCATGTGCTATACAACTGAATATCCTCAAGTGCTCGATATTAGGTTTCTTAGTCGTGAGACACTCGTATGGGGTTTGATTCTCCAAGGATTTCATAGGAACTATGTTGTTGAGGTAAGTTGAATGTCTTACAGCTTATCCCCACAAGTAGTTCGGCATCTTCATTGCCTTAAGCATACTTCTTGTCACTCCCATTAAAGTTCGGTTTCTTCTCTCTACAATACCGTTTTCCTGAGGTGTATAAGGCGCGGTTAGGTGACTTTTGACTCCATTCTCTTCACAAAATAGATTGAACTCAGCTGATGTAAAAATCTCCTCTTCTATCAATGCAAAAGGTCTTAATGGTTGAACCGATCGAATGCCTCACTCTTCTCCTACATAAGTATAGTCCACATATATCGGAAGAAATCATCAATTAGGACAAAGACATACTTTTTATTTTCTAGCATTGGTGGTGTAATTGGTCCACACAAATCTCCATGCAGTACTCCAATGGAATTGTCGCAAAAAAACATAGGTTTAGTCGGGAATGAGTGTCTAATCTGCTTCCATGCTAGACATGTGTTACACACGCTTTCGTTATGTGTTATACTCGGCATTCCCACAACCATCTCCTCCTTTAACATGTTTTTTCATCACGCCAAAGCTTATATGTCCTAGTCGAGCATGACACATCCATGTTGCATCTTGATCTCTGACATGTAAACGCTGCAAATAGCTAATCTTTATCGGGGTTTTGTAGAGACGGTTTGGGGATCTTGTAACACGTACAAGCAACCTGCCACACAAATCTGTGAGTGTTAAATAGACATTTTTCCTATAAATGAAATGGTCTAATCTATATTATTTTTAAGTAGATAAAAATAATACTCTAAATATTATTTTAATGATATACATCTTTATATATTATTAGTTACTATGAATACTTTTCGTTCTAAAAATCTACCATACAAATCTAATCTATTAAATTAAAGTCCTATGATTTTTTTATGTGTGATATTTTTATTTGGACCATTTATTAGAAAGTCAATTAAAATATACATAATTTAATTATAATATCTTTTGATATCTTAATCAAAAGCAATTAAACAGTTTTATTTTTAAAATTCTAACAATATATTTTAGAATCTTTTTAAAATTTATTTTCATAATTAATTAATATAAATTATAATTATCATTAAAACTATAATTATAAATTAACATTAATTCGTTTTTTATTTTACAACATGTTTTAAAAACATATAAAGTATTTTAATTATATTTTACTGACAATTAAAAATTAAAATAATTATTTTCAAAGTATATTAAAAATATTTTGTTAGAATTCTTTTAAATATTTATTTATATTTTAAATAAAAATATATTACAATATATCTAATCTATTAAATTTGATTCATATTTTTCTTTTCATGTGTTTTATTTTAATTTTGGACTATTAAACACATGTTCATCTAAATTATTTAGATTACATGATATAACATATTTATTTATACATGTAGTTTATCATAAATATGTTTAATCAATTTAAATAAAATTAGTCAATAATCCGAAACCAACCCACTATGTATTTCAAAAATAAAATCACATCTACATAATAAATAATTCATATATCTTACATTCCTTGATGTTTATAATTTTCAAAAAACTAATCAATTATAAAGGGAATCATATATATTAAATCTAATTTTTAACATATCATATATTCACTAATATGTTCAATTAAAAAGCATAAAAACACATTCAAAATAAATCATAGAAAAAAATAGTTTTCTAAAAGATCTCAAACCATATGAAAATGGATGGAAAATTAAGGTTAAGGTTAGTATGTTAAATTGACACATTTAAAGTTACAATTAGTGTAGACTTCTCGCTTAGGTATTCAGAACTCTGTGACGACATACGATTCTTCTAGAAGGTAGAAACAACAAACTTAAACAATCTATTAAGTAAAATAAATGTTTAACTATCAAAATGAAACTTAACCGCGCATGACACGGATTCTATTCTAGTGTCCTATTAATATACAACCTTCCATTGTCATCATTTAGCTTAACGTGGTTATATGATATCATTTAACTAAGGAAAAATATCACATTAACTATCCTTTTGTTAGTTCTAGAAAAGTGAAATGACAAACGGGAACCCTAGGCAGAGCATTTTACTCCTTCGGACTCGGAATCCGTGAGACCAGTCAGGCTCTCGATTGCCTCGGGTGTGTATCTAGGTTTTCACTCCAATTTAGAATTCGAACGAGAGACGTGCATAGCTTAGGTTACTCAGCTCTGTTGATTAAGTTATAGATCTAGACTTAATATCATTGTAGGTAATTGTGATTCTAAATTTGAATAGCAGAAGAGATTAATTGATCAACTCTTATATGATGTCTTATGTAGTATCCACGCATTGGACACTGATGAATGTATTTGACCCGGTTCCGATTTTCAATAAGGAAGCACCAGGCGCCTCAGTGGGAACGTCCATACTGGAAGAGTATCATCCATAGTGACCAAGCTACTAAGCTTCAGTGTTTGCTTGTTGACAGATTTGATTTCTTATAATAATGACCAAATTTTGTTTGAGATATATATCATCTATGTCTGTATCGTTAACTAAGTCAATTGAGTAGAGAAACGAATATATTTTCTTTAGTCTTCTTTTATGGTTTAGTGATGAATAAGAGTATAAGACTGATGATCATTGTTATACTAAATCTATTGATGAAAGGTATAAGTATTTGAGTTTGACCATCCGTGCAATAGAAAAAAGACCATCCCTGCAATAACTTTCCTTTCTGTGATACCTTTCTTTAGGTTATATGATTTTGGAATTAGTTTTTTCTTTCGTTTGATCTGATGTTTCACTCAAAGCCTATTACTTCGTACCAGGAACAGTAGATTACATACATTCTCTAATTGCTTCTTCTTCTTTTTTTTCTGCGTAGGCATGTGAAATAAGGAACTAATATTCATCGGAGAAGATGTCACCAATGGTTAGTGGGAATCTCTTGCTGCTTTTTTTTTTTTGCAATTATCTGATATTCTTTTTTTTTTGTTAAGTATGTGAATCTTCATTAACAGAGTAATGATACAAGAGATACAAAAGGCTATGAAGAAATCAAATCCTAATGGATCTAAAGAAGCGAAACATAGCAGATGTGCCTAAGAGGGCCACAAAAAAAGTAAAAAGAACAATAAATGGTTTAATCGGAGATCAAATCTTTAGCTAGATAAGATAACAGTAACAGCTATTAGGTTTCAGTGGACCACAAAAGAGTAATGATGCCCGGGTCTGCAACAAACAAACAGAGATCATCGGAGTGTTCAACCGGAGAACAATCTTGGACCCATGACTGTCCCGAAGGCGACTCGGAACAGATGACAAGCGAAGCAAGGGAGACGAAGACTTGGTACGACCATCCAAACCCGGTGGAGTCCACTCCAGAAGATGAGAAGTCGAGTCCCTGGGAATCCAAACCGACAAGGAGAAGCTGGGAGATGAAGAGCTCGTGAGGGGCAAACTAATGGAAGCAGAGGCTATACGGCTGAACTCTGGTCCCACCACGATATTCATGTGAAGCGTTTGGGATATTGTTTTAAACATGGATGTACTCATATATATACGTTGGATGAGGCCTGTAGCGGGATGGATGTGTTGGAGAAGCATGGCATGGTTGTTGCTGGTGCGCTCGCGACAAAACACTAGAATCCTTATGGAGTGTAGAGGTATACTTAGAGCATAATTAACCCTAAGAACTTCTAAGGTGTTCTTATTTTTTTTCAAAAAAAAAAAGTTAAAAACAAATTAATCGCGGACCGCCACGTGTCAGTGGGATCCGCGAACATTACAAGAACCCTTTAAGAACATCTATTAATTATGAGTTTTAAAGATGGTTTCTTAAGGGTTTTGGTGGGCCTCACCCATGAATAACCCTTTAAAAACTCCCCCTTAATCATGTTGTTATTTCCTAAACATTTGCATTATCTAAAGATCCATAACCCCATTTATGATGACCTACTTCTATTGACTATTGCTATTTAGACAGCATATGCTACTTTTAGGCTATTACTAATCTAGAGTTTTTATTGACCTTTTAAATAAAAACAAATTAACTATACAACTACCCTAGTCAACTTATTGGTATGTATTTGATTTAGGTATAACAAACCAAAAAATTTAACCCGCGTTTCAATGCAGGTACGATCCTGGTATTAATTAATACTTCACCCCTTATATCACTACTAAATGTGTTTCTAAACAACACAATGATTAATTTTGTTTCAAAACAATAGTCCATTTGCTTCGTAAAGACAAAAAAATTTGAAGTTTTTACACTTATTAAGAAAATATATTAAATCACTATAATAAATGTATCGTTTTTTTGTAATTTTCAATATTTTTTACCAATAGTAACTCAATAGAGTCAATTAAGTTTTTTGAAGTTTGTAATATTTTCAAAGAAAACACAAAAAGTTTATCTTTATGAAATAATTTATTTTCTAAAACATATATCATAATGAAACAAATGGAGTATAAAACATCAAGTTCTACATTTTTAATAAATTTTTTATTTATCTCGTTTTTAATGGTTTGGCTAAAACACTCAATTCATTTATGAAACAAATTCAAAATAAGTATAACTATTTTTCGTAGGTTTAGATACTCGAAAATAATTTCATTTAATATAAAATTAACTAAACTAATAGATTATTTTATTTATATTTTCATAAATAAAAATTTGCATTAATTTAGACTTAATAAAGCTTTCTTGTTATATTCTTTTTCTTAGATTTTTTTTAATTCTTAAGAGCAGATAATTATTAATACGAGATTATGTTTGGTTTAAGTTGACATCGAATAAGTTTTATACAAATAATATGTTAAGAGTAAAAAAATTGACCTAAAATAAGTTTTATATTTTTAAAAATTGTCAAATAAGTATATATCACACAGTTAATCAAACCAATTACAAAGATTTTATTAAATATTTATAACAGCGTTTATCAAAAAGAATTAAATACATTAAGTTTGTAAATTAGAGTTTGTTATATAATGTTTCTACGTTTTTAAGCGCTCATCATAATCTAGTTACAATTGAGGACAAAGGAAGGCTTATAAACTAGTACAGTTTACCAAATCATCATAATATCCGATTTATCATTTTCACTTTTCCATTTCTCGTCGTTATGACGATGATCTTCAACTGATACTAATCCCCGCCATTTAATACTTCTCCAATCATTCCAAGAAACCGACACCATCATTGAACCACTCTTCGGCTTGTAAGAAAATAAGTAACCAAGATGAAGAACCCAAGAACAAGTGAGAGAGAGAGAGAGAGAGAGAGAGAGAGAGAGAGAGAGAGAGAGAGAGAGAGAGAGAGAGAGAGAGAGAGAGAGAGAGAGAGAGAGAGAGCTGTGAATCCAGAAAGTAAAGAGGGAGAGAGAGTTTAACATCATGAGTTTTGATATATGGAAAAGCTTAAGAGAATTTATTTGGCTACCTATTTCACCAAAGTTGACTTACCTTTTCCGCCACACATCCGTTTAGAACTCCAGGGTTAAGCGTGTTTGGGCTAGAGTAGTGAAAAGATGGCTGACCTATCCGGAAGTGATTTGCAATACCGTGCGAGTGAGGCCAAAACACAGGGAAATGTTGGGTGGTGATTGCTTGGTCAGTAAACAATGATTTTGAGTCTTGGAAAATTTACGTAACGACCATTGGAACATGACGGAGCCCACAGGCCGAGAGAGCGGGTGTGGGTGGCCCATTAGCCATGGGAGGTTGGGGCTTTACAGAGAGTGTAGAAAGTTGTTTATAGGCAAGAGAAAGATAGAGAGAGTAAAGAAGGAGAATTCTTATTTCATTAATCTTTTTGTAGTCTACATTTGAGTATAAACATAGAAATTACATAGAAAAGTAAACTAAGCAAATTAGACTAATAGGAAACGTCCCCAACAATTCTTTTAATTCAAATTCAAATGGTTTCTCCTGCCTCCAACGGTCGTGGATAGGTCACCGTGGATGGGTCAGCCGTGCATGGATTGGCTCTTTTTCTCTTTGGTTCTCCATCTCAATATCAACTGTGGATGGTAGGACTGCGCATCTTTCCCGGATCTGAAGATACGAACCAATACCGATCCAAAAAAATTGGGTTTCAGATCAGATCCAGATACGGTGAAATACCCATTTGGATATGCTTTCATTTCTGTTTCGGGTACCGGGTCGGACTGGGTATTATCCGAGCTATTGGATTTGGCTCTTCTTCTCATATTCACATTTCATGGTGATTGGTGATGTAGTCTCTATGCCCAAATCCAATAGCAGGTTTTTGATCCATATGAATTCACTAGTCAGCTTCCTCATTGTTCGATATTCTGCCTCAGCACTTGAACATGACACCACATTTTGCTTCTTGCTCTTCCAAGTGACTAGGTTGCCTCCAATGAATGTGCAGCGGCTTATTGTATACCTTATATCTCCTCTATCACCAGTCCAATCAGCATCACAATACAATGCTTCCATTGTGACCCATCTAAACACCTTGACCCGGAGCCTCTCTTAATTACCTCATGATCTTTTCCACATATTCCAATGGTGAACCTTTGGAGCTTGCATATGCTAGCTCACTTGATTAACTGTAAACCAAATGTCTAGTCTTGTAATGGTCAAGTAGATCAGTTTCCCAACCATTCTCCTATATAACTTGACATCTTCAAATGGCTCATCTTCAGACTCCCCCTCACGCAATACTTTGTAACTATTTTCAAGAGGATTTTTGGCTACTCTTCCTCCAAAGGATTCCTGCCTCACTCAAAATCAAGAGTATACTTCCGTTGATATAAGAAAATCTCCTCTTTAGAGCAACATATCTCAATCTTTAGAAAGTACTTTAACTCACCCAAACCTTTGCTATCAAAGTAAATTTAATGAAAGATTTAGTTGAGAGAATAACTTCTTTGTCACTTCATGTGATGATGATGATGATATCATCAACATACACAAGAATGACTATAGTAGTTTGCTAGCTAGAGAGTGTAAAGAGTGGTGGTCAGCTTCTGATCTTCCAAACCCTCTTCCATTCAAGGTTGTGTCCATATTGTGCTACCAAGCTCTAGATGATTATTTCAATCCGTAAATGGCTTTCTTCAGCCTCAAAACATTCACTGGCTTGACTAGATATTCTAAGCTAGGATGTGTATACATATAGACTTCATCCTCTAATTCTCCTTGAAGAAAACATTCTTAATATCCATTTACCATAACTCCCAATCCTAATTAGTAGCCAATGAAAGAATATCCTTATGGTGCAAATGAATCCACATAATCTTCTCTATATGTCTGAGTGAACCCTCTGGCAACAAGCCTAGTCTTGCACCTCTCCACCTTTCCATTTTCTAAATACTTGATAGTGAACACCCACTTTCTTTTTACTGCCTTTTTCTCTTTTGGAAGCTCACTTCATACCAAGTGTCATTAACCACCATAGCATTTGTTTCATTCCAAATAGAGTCTCTCCACTCTTTATGCTCCATTGCTTCCTCATAGGATCTTGGAATGAATTCCTGATCCTAATGACTAATGAAGACAAGATGCTCTTGAGGGTAATGTGCCAAAGAACATGTTGCTTGTATAGGATGAGCACATTCATTTCCGTTGAAGTATACTTTGGTGTTTACCCACTGAGATGGTTTCTTCACCCTAGTACTCCTCCTTAATTTTTGAACTTCTTCTTGCATTCCATCTTGATCATGGACAGATGAATCGTGAATAGCTTCTTCGTGGATAACTTATTTGTGGATAGCTTTGTCTTGGACAGCTTCTTCGTGGAAAGCTTGTGATTTAGGTTGATTTCTCCCCTCATGATCATAATTGACTGCTTCTTCAGTTTATAGGAGACTAAAAGATCCTCTGGTTTTTTTACTCTCCTTAGTTTACCTGATTACAAGGCTTTCTAGAATTATTTTTCAGATTGTTTGCCATATACGAGGGTCCATGTGAGAGATCTCTAAGATTTTACCAACTCTTCCCATCACAATATCCCTTTAATTCAACAAACTTCACATCTCTTGAGACCAGAACCCTTCTCGGTTCTGGTACATAACACTTATTCAATTTCTGCGTGTGAAAGTATCCAATAAACATCGCCTTTACGCCCTTGGCTTCAAGTTTGTTCTCTGTTCACCTGGTGTCAAGACATAACAAACACACTCAAACACACGCAAATGATCTATAGGTGATTTAATTTTGTTTAGTACCTGAAAGGTGAGATATCTTGGTTGGAATTTTATTGATGAGATAACATGCTAAAATCACAGTATTTCTCCAAAATCTCTTTGGGACATTGGTGTGCAACATCATGTTTCTTATGACCTTCATAAGATGTCTCTTTCTCCTTTCAGCCACTTCATTTTGTTGTGGTGTGTAATTTTTTATCAATCACACGTCAAATGATACAAAGCAATATCTGAAATTTTTGTTCTCTCTTTGATTTCTTTTAAGGATTCAGTGAGTATAGGGCTTTTACTCTGGGGAAGTTGATCTATGAACACAGGATACTGTTCGAGTTCCTTGCGAGGTGTTTCTCTTCTAAAGCTTTTATTATTTATTCATCAGTTTGCTTCTCAGGTTTTCCATCGCCCCTTTTACTGAATACCATGCAAGGTTTTTTATTAACTGGGCTAATATTTTTATGGCTTCTATACTTTTGGAGATGTTTGTTTACTCTTGTAATGTTATTAGTACTTGGATTTTACAAAGAGTGTACTGCCTATTGTTCTTATTGCTTCTGACAAAACCTCGTAAGTGTTCACTGATATACGAATCTTTTAAGAAGCACAATCCTACACTAACTTAAACAATACTGTTAAGTTTCTTTGATGATTTTTGTGAACCGTCTTCCGTATTAGCCTCCCAAACTAGCATATGTATTCTACAATGAGTTATAGTAAAGATGCATTGTCTGGTTCCATTTCAAACAAAACTTCTGCAACTTCTTTCCCCAACTTTTTGTCTTCATGATGGTTACAGCTTACAATCACTCAACAAAGCAGCACATACACCTGCTTTCTGTTTCTCTCCCATCCCTTTGATGAACTCATAAGCTCTCTTAGCTTCCCTGCCCGAGCCAAGCATGTCAGCAGTGCAAACTCGATGTCGTGAACTGGTTTCACCGCAAATTTTTCCTCCATTTGGTTGAAATATCTTAGACCTTCATCTATACATCCAGAAGGATTGTGATTTTTAACTGCCTAACACATTGTTTTTTTTCCTTCTTAATTTTTTTTCTATAATCGTAAATGGGAATTTTAAGTGATGGTGGATAAATTAGTAGGTTTTCTCTATACTTTTAGGAGGTTTGAAGTGAATCTGGCAGATATAGGTGGGATTTAGAAAAAAAAAGGAAAAAAAACTATTGATTTTATTATGACTTTCTTACGTAGTAATCAAAACAGTTTAGTGCCAACGTCGGTTTGACTCTTGTTTTTTCCTAAACCAACCAGAAGAAGGTTTTGGTCTACACTTTCTATATAAAAGAAGTAGAGAAATAGAAAAGAACCCTAAATAGTCAAACTAAAAGTTCTTTTTTCTTTCCAAAATTTTCTCTTGTCAGAATGACAACGGAGACTTATAGTTCGCACTTGCCACAATCATCATCTTTACCTCCACAAGGTCTGAGCTCTAATGATTCATTAACACAAGGTCTTCAGAACGGTATGGATTCTATTCAAAACCTCTAAGACCCCTAGCTAGTTTACCCCGTTTGTGATTTTTTTTTCGTTTTTGTTATTTTCTTGCTTTACAAGTTTCCTTTATTTTTCAATTAAAATATAATTAAAAAATTTCTATAAACCCTAATCTTTTTTTTTCTTGGTTGAATGTTACGTACAGAGGGAATGAATAATAATGGATTTCAGATTCCGTCTTGTGATGACCTTTACAGTTGCATTGTTTTCAACATAAATCAACTAAGGTATGTCTTATTTGTTACGATGTATCAGTTTCATTCTAATTTATGGTTTCTTGCTCTTTTTTTAATGTACCATTGATTTTTTGCAGAATATACTACTTAGCTGCTTTAACCCTCAAGAACCCGATAATATAGCAAGAGAAGCCAACGATTCTGAGTCTAGCCATGTTTACCAATCTACCACTTCTCTAGCTATTCCAGTTTCTCTTTAGCAGGTAATATATATCAACATTAACATAATGTCGCTTTATATAAATAAAAATACATCGTAGTTGTTTGTATACCTTAAGCACCACACAAAACCAATTTTTGTTCTCTTTTTTTTTGTAGACTGATGGATGATTCGAGGCATTGACTAAGAACTTGAAGCAGTGGAGATATGGAATAACAATTCAGAAGATCAAACTTATTATACTATTGAAGGATCTGCTTACATGATCTCCCGCAAACCCTTTGATCTTATCGGAAGACCTTTGAATTCTTTGGCCCTATCGAGCGACCCTTCCCACGTTTACCCTCTAGTGATGAACTAGCAGATTTGGGATTTGTGTAAAATATAAGTTTCAAGAAAATATAAGTTCCAACAAACTTCACATCTCTTGAGACCAGAACCCTTCTCAGTTCTGGTACATAACACTAATTCAATTTTTGCGTGTGAAAGTATCCAATAAACATGGCATTTACTCCCTTGGCTTCAAGTTTGTTTCTCTGTTCACCTGGTGTCAAGACATAACAAACACACTCAAACACACGCAAATGATCTATAGGTGATTTAATTTTGTTTAGTACCTGAAAGGTGAGATATCTTGGTTGGAATTTTATTGATGAGATAACATGCTAAAATCACAGTATTTCCCCCAAAATCTCTTTGGGATATTGGTGTGGAACATCATGTTTCTTACAACCTTCATAAGATGTCTCTTTTTCCTTTCAGCCACTTCATTTTGTTGTGGTGTGTAATTGTTTTATCAATCACACGTCAAATGATACAAAGCCAATATCTGAAATTTTTTGTTCTCTCTTTGATTTCCTGTTAAGGATTCACAATTTCATTTTAAGGATTCATAGAGTATAGGGCTTTTACTCCGGGGAAGTTGATCTATGAACACAGGATACTGTTCGAGTTCCTTGCGAGGTGTTTCTCTTCTAAAGCTTTTATTATTTATTCATCAGTTTTGCTTCTCAGGTTTTCCATCGCCCCTTTTACTGAATACCATGCAAGGTTTTTTATTAACTGAGCTAATATTTTTATGGCTTCTATACTTTTGGAGATGTTTGTTTACTCTTGTAATGTTATTAGTACTTGGATTTTACAAAGAGTGTACTGCCTATTGTTCTTATTGCTTCTGACAAAACCTCGTAAGTGTTCACTGATATAGGAATCTTTTAAGAAGCACAATCCTACACTAACTTAAACAATACTGTTAAGTTTCTTTGATGATTTTTTGTGAACCATCTTCTGTATTAGCCTCCCAAACTAGCATATGTATTCGACAATGAGTTATAGTAAAAGATGCATTGTCCTGGTTCCATTTCAAACAAAACTTCTGCAACTTCTTTCCCCAACTTTTTGTCTTCATGATGGTTACAGCTTACAATCACTCAACAAAGCAGCACATACACCTGCTTTCTGTTGCTCTCCCATCCCTTTGATGAACTCATAAGCTCTCTTAGCTTCCCTGCCCGAGCCAAGCATGTCAGCAGTGCAAACTCGATGTCGTGAACTGGTTTCACCGCAAATTTTTCCTCCATTTGGTTATAATATCTTAGACCTTCATCTATACATCCAGAATGATTGTGATTTTTAACTGGGTCTTTCATTGGGCCTAACACATTGTTTTTTTCCTTCTTATTTTTTTTTCTATAATCGTAAATGGAATTTTAAGTGATGGTGGATAAATTAGTAGATTTTTCTATACATTTAGGAGGTTTGAAGTGAATCCTGGCAGATATAGGTGGGATTTAGAAAAAAAAGGAAAAAAAACTAGTGATTTTATTATGTCTTTCTTACGTAGTAATCAAAACAGTTTAGTGCCAACATCCGTTTGACTCTTTTGTTTTCCTAAACCAACCAGAAGAAGGTTTTGGTCTACACTTTCTATATAAAAGAAGTAGAGAGATAGAAAAGAACCTTAAATAGTCAAACTAAAAGTTCTTTTTTTCTTTCCAAAATTTTCTCTTGTCAGAATGACAACGGAGACTGATAGTTCGCACTTGCCACAGTCATCATCTTTACCTCCACAAGGTCTGAGCTCTAATGATTCATTAACACAAGGTCTTCAGAACAGTATGGATTCTATTCAAAACTCTAAGATCCCTAGCTAGTTTACCCCGTTTGTGATTTTTTTTAAAAAAATTTTTGTTATTTTCTTGCTCTACAAAGTTTCCTTTATTTTTCAATTAAAATATAATTAAAAATTTCTATAAACCCTAATTTTTTTTTTCTTGGTTGAATGTTACGTAGCAGAGGGAATGAATAATAATGGATTTCAGATTCCGTCTTGTGATGACCTTTACAGTTGCATTGTTTTCAACATAAATCAACTCAAGGTATGTCTTATTTGTTACGATGTATCAGTTTCATTCTAATTGATGGTTTCTTGCTCTTTTTTTTAATTTACCATTGATTTTTGCAGAATATACTACTTAGTCTGTTTAACCCTCAAGAACCCAATAATATAGCAAGAGAAGCAACGATTCTGAGTCTAGCCATGTTTACCAATCTACCACTTCTCTAGCTATTCCAGTTTCTCTTCAGCAGGTAATATATATCAACATTAACATAATGTCGCTTTATATAAATAAAAATACATCGTAGTTGTTTGTATACCTTAAGCACCACACAAAACCAATTTTATTCTCTCTTTTTTTTGTAGACTGATGGAGGATTCGAGGCATTGACTAAGAACTTGAAGCAGTGCGAGATATGGAATAACAATTCAGAAGATCAAACTTATTATACTATTGAAGGATCTGCTTACATGATCTCCCGCAAACCCTTTGATCTATCGAAGACCTTTCAATCCTTTTGGCCCTATCGAGCGACCCTTCCCACGTTTACCCTCTAGTGATGAACTAGCAGATTTGGGATTTGTGTAAATATAAGTTCCAAGAAAATATAAGTTCCAACAAACTTCACATCTCTTGAGACCAGAACCCTTCTCGGTTCTGGTACATAACACTTATTCAATTTCTGCGTGTGAAAGTAATCCAATAAACATGGCCTTTACGCCCTTGGCTTCAAGTTTGTTTCTCTGTTCACCTGGTGTCAAGACATAACAAACACACTCAAACACACGCAAATGATCTATAGGTGGTTTAATTTTGTTTTGTACCTGAAAGGTGAGATATCTTGGTTTGGAATTTATTGATGAGATAACATGCTAAAATCACAGTATTTCCCCAAAATCCCTTTGGGACATTGGTGTGGAACATCGGTGTGGAACATCATGTTTCTTATAACCTTCATAAGATGTCTCTTTTTCCTTTCAGCCACTTCATTTTGTTGTGGTGTGTAATTGTTTTATCAATCACACGTCAAATGATACAAAGCCAATATCTGAAATTTTTGTTCTCTCTTTGATTTCCTTTTTAAGGATTCACAGAGTATAGGGCTTTTACTCTGGGGAAGTTGATCTATGAACACAGGATACTATTCGAGTTCCTTGCGAGGTGTTTCTCTTCTAAAGCTTTTATTATTTATTCATCAGTTTTGCTTCTCAGGTTTTCCATCGCCCCTTTTACTGAATACCATGCAAGGTTTTTTATTAACTGAGCTAATATTTTTATGGCTTCTATACTTTTGGAGATGTTTGTTTACTCTTGTAATTTATTAGTACTTGGGATTTTACAAAGAGTGTACTGCCTATTGTTCTTATTGCTTCTGACAAAACCTCGTAAGTGTTCACTGATATAGGAATCTTTTAAGAAGCACAATCCTACACTAACTTAAACAATACTGTTAAGTTTCTTTGATGATTTTTGTGAACCATCTTCCGTATTAGCCTCCCAAACTAGCATATGTATTCGACAATGAGTTATAGTAAAGATGCATTGTCTGGTTCCATTTCAAACAAAACTTCTGCAACTTCTTTCCCCAACTTTTTGTCTTCATGATGGTTACAGCTTACAATCACTCAACAAAGCAGCACATACACCTGCTTTCTGTTGCTCTCCCATCCCTTTGATGAACTCATAAGCTCTCTTAGCTTCCCTGCCCGAGCCAAGCATGTCAGCAGTGCAAACTCGATGTCGTGAACTGGTTTCACCGCAAATTTTTCCTCCATTTGGTTGTAATATCTTAGACCTTCATCTATACATCCAGAAGGATTGTGATTTTTAACTGGGTCTTTCATTGGGCCTAACACATTGTTTTTTTTCCTTCTTAATTTTTTCTTCTATAATCGTAAATGGGAATTTAAGTGATGGTGGATAATAGTAGATTTTCTCTATACTTTAGAGGTTTGAATGAATCTGCAGATATAGGTGGGATTTAGAAAAAAAAGAAAAAAAAACTAGTGATTTTATTATGACTTCTTACGTAGTAATCAAACAGTTTAGTGCCAACGTCGGTTTTGACTCTTTTTTTTTCCTAAACCAAACCAGAAGAAGGTTTTGGTCTACACTTTCTATATAAAAGAAGTAGAGAGATAGAAAAAGAACCCTAAATAGTCAAACTAAAAGTTCTTTTTTTCTTTCCAAAATTTTCTCTTGTCAGAATGACAACGGAGACTGATAGTTCGCACTTGCCACAGTCATCATATTTACCTCCACAAGGGTCTGAGCTCTAATGATTCATTAACACAAGGTCTTCAGAACGGTATGGATCTATTCAAACCTCTAAGACCCCTAACTAGTTTACCCCGTTTGTGATTTTTTTTACGTTTTTGTTATTTTCGTGCTTTACAAGTTTCCTTTATTTTTCAATTAAAATATTATTAAAAAATTTCTATAAACCGCTAATTTTTTTTTCTTGGTTGAATGCTACGTACAGAGGGAATGAATAATAATGGATTTCAGATTCCGTCTTGTGATGACCTTTACAGTTGCATTGTTTTCAACATAAATCAACTCAAGGTATGTCTTATTTGTTACGATGTATCAGTTTCATTCTAATTGATGTTTCTTGCTTCTTTTTTTTTAAATGTACCATTGATTTTTGCAGAATATACTACTTAGCTGCTTTAACCCTCAAGAACCCCGATAATATAGCAGAGAAGCCAACGATTCTGAGTCTAAGCCATGTTTACCAATCTACCACTTCTCTAAGCTATTCCAGCTTCTCTTCAGCAGGTAATATATATCAACATTAACATAATGTCGCTTTATATAAATAAAAATACATCGTAGTTGTTTGTATACCTTAAGCACCACCACAAAACCAATTTTATTCTCTTTTTTTTTGTAGACTGATGGAGGATTCGAGGCATTGACTAAGAACTTGAAGCAGTGCGAGATATGGAATAACAATTGCAGAGATCAAACTTTTATACTATTGAAGGATCTGCTTACATGATCTCCCGCAAACCTTTGATCCTATCGGAAGACCTTTCAATCCTTTTGGCCCTATCGAGCGACCCTTCCCACGTTTACCCTCTAGTGATGAACTAGTCAGATTTGGGATTTGTGTAAAATATAAGTTCAGAAATATAAGTTCAACAAACTTCACATCTCTTGAGACCAGAACCCTTCTCGGTTCTGGTACATAACACTTATTCAATTTCTGCGTGTGATAAGTATCCAATAAACGATGGCCGCTTTACGCGGGGTCCTAGCGCTTCAAGTTGTTCTCTCTGTTCCCTGGTCGTCAAGACAGAAACAAACACACTCAAACACACGCAAATGATCTATAGAGTGGTTTAATTTATTTTTGCTCGCTGAAGGTGCAGATATCTTTGTGGAATTTTGTGTTGATGAGATAAACAATGCTAAAAATCACAGTAATTTGCCCCAAAATCGCCTTTGGGACATTGGTGTGGAACTCATCGGTGTGGAACATCATGGTTCTATAACCTTGCATAAGTGTCCTCTTTTCCTTCAGCCACTTCATTTTGTGTGGTAGTGTAAGATTGGTTTTATCAATCACACGTCAATATGATACAAACGCCAATATCTGAAATTTTTGTTCTCTCTTTGGATTCTCGTTTTTAAGGATTCACAGAGTATAGGCTTTTACTCTGGGGCAAGTTGATCTATGAAGCACAGGACTACTATTCGAGTCCTGCGAGGTGTTTCTTTCTAAAGCTTTATTATTTATTCATGCAGTTTTGCTTCTCAGGTTTCGCATCGCCCCTTTACTGATACATGCAAGGTTTTTATTATACTGAGGCTAAATATTTTTATGGCTGTCTATACTTTTGGAGATGTTTGTTTACTCTGTAATGTTTATTAGTACTGGATTTAGCAAGAGTGTACTGCTATTGTTCTTATTGCTTCTCAGCAAACACCTCGTAAGTGTTCATCTGATATAGGATCTTTTAAGAAGCACAATCCTACACTAATCTAAACATACTGTTAAGTTTCTTTGATGATTTTTTTGATCATCTCCGTATTAGGCCTCCGCAAACTAGCCATATGCTATTCGACAATGAGTCTATAGTAAAAGATGCAATTGTCTGTTCATTTCAAGACAAACTTCTGCAACTTCTTTCCGCCAACTTTATGTCTCACTAGATGTTAAGAGCTACAATCACTGCCAACAAAGCAGCACATACGCCTGCTTTCTGTTGCATCTCTCCATCCTTTTGATGCAACTCATAAGCTCTCTTAGCTCCCTGCCGAGCCAGGCGGAGCATGTCAGCAATGCAAACTCGATGTCGTGACAACTGGTTTCACGTAAATTTTTTCCTCCATTTGCTTGTAATATCTTAGACCTTCATCTAGTACATCGAGAATTGTGATGTGTGGTTTTAACCTGGTCTTAATCATCGGCCTAACACACTGTTTTTGCCTTCTAATATTTTTGCTCTATTAATCGTAAATGGGAAGTTTTAAGTAATGATAGGTGGATAAATTAGTAGATTCTCTATACCTTTTTAAGAGCGTATAAAGTGAATCTGACAGCATATAGGTGCGGATTAGAAAAAAGGAAAAAAACTAGTGATTTATTGATGACTTCTCTTACGTAGTATCAAACAGATTTAGGGCCAACGTCGGTTTGACTCTTTGTTTTTTCCTAAAGCGCACCAGAAGAGAGGTTTTGGTCTATAGCTTTCTATATAAAAGAGAAGTATATGAGATAGAAAGAACCCTAATATTGTCAAACTAAAGTTCTTTCTTTGCTTCCAAATTTTTCTCATTGTCAGAATGACAACGGAGACTCTGATAGTTTCGCACTGCACAGTCATCATATTAGCGCTCTCATCATGTCTGAGCTCTAATGATCTCGTTGCCAACACATTGATCAAGTCTTCAGACGTATGGATTCTATCAAACCTCTAAGATCCCTAACTAGTTTACCCCGTTTGTGATTTTTTTTACGTTTTTGCTATTTTCTGTGCTCTATCAAGTTTCTTTATTTTCATTAAAAATCATGAATTAAAAAATTTCTATAAACCCAAAATTTTTTTCTTGTGTGAATGTTAGGTACAGAGCGGAATGAACTTAATAATAGGATTATCAGATTCCGTCTTGTGATGACCTTTACAGTGCATTGTTTTCAACCCATAAATCAACTGCCAGGTATGTCTTATTTTGTTACGATGTATCAGCTTTGCATTTCTATTTTGAGTGGTTTCTTGCTCTTTTTTTTAATGCTTTACGCATTGATTTTTGGCATAATATACTACTGAGCTGCTTAACCCTGCAGAACCCGATAATATAGAAACAAGAGAATCCAACGGCATTCTGAGTCTAGCGCATGTTTACTCAATCTACACTTTTCTAGCTATTCCACGGCTTCTCTTCAGTCATGTAATATATATCAAGCATTAACACTAATGTTCGCTTTATATAAATAAAAATACATCGTAGTTGTTTGTATACCGTTAACGACGACCACGACAGAAAACCAATTTTATTCTCTCATTTTTTGTAGACTGATGGAGGATTCGAGGCATTGACTAAGTGAACTTGAAGCAGTGCGAGATATGAATACACAAAATTCAGAAGATCCAAAACTTATTATTACTATTGAAGATGTCTGCTTACATGATCTCCGCGAAACCTTTTGATCCTATCGAAGACCTGTCATCCATTTGTTGCTGCGCTATATCGAGCAGACCGCTTCCACGTTTACACGCTCTAGTGATGAATCTAGCAGATTTAGGGATCTGTGATTAAAAATATAAGTTCGCAAGAAAATATAGTTCAACAAACTCACATCTCTTGAGACGAGATACCCTTCGTCGGTTCTGTTACCATACACTGATTCAATTCTGCTTGTGAAGTATCCATAAACATGCCTTGTACGCCCTAGGCGTCAAGTTTGTGTTCTCTGTTCAGCTGTGTCAAGACATAACAACACACTCAACATACGCAAGATGATCTATATGAGTGTTTAATTTTGTTTGTGTAGGCCTAGAAAGGTGAGATATCTTGGTTGGAATTATTAATGATGCAGATAACATCGGCTAAAATCACAAGTATTCCCCAAAATCCTTTGGGAGCATTGGCTGTGCAACATGCATGTTTCTTATAACCTTCATAAGATGTCTCTTTTCCTTTTAACACTTCATTTTTGGTGGTGTGTAATGTGTTTATCATCACTATGTCAAATGATACAAGCCAATATGCTGAATTTTTGTTCTGCTCTTTGATTCCTGTTAAGGATCACAGAGTATAGGGGTTTTAGCTCTGTGGAAGTTGATCTATGACCAGGATACTTTTCGAGCTCCTGCGAGTTGTTTCTCTTCTAAACGTCTTTTATATATTTTCATCAGTTTTGCTGCTCAGGTTTTCCATGCGCCCCTTTTACTGAATACCATGCAGAGGTTTTATTAACTGAGCTAATATATTTTATGGCTTCTATACTTTTGGCGAGATGTTTGTTTACTGCTTGCTAATTTTATTAGTACTTGGATTTTACAAGAGTGTAGCTGCTATTGTTCTTATTGCTTCTGACAAAACCTCGTAAGTGTTCACTGATAAGGAATCTCTTAAGAGCACAATCTACACTACTTAAACCAATACTGTGTATTTTAGTTTCTTGATGATTTTTTGCTGAATAATCTTCCGTGTATTAGCTCCAAACTCAGGGTCATATGTATCGACAATGAGTTATAGTAAATAGATTGCATTGCTCTGGTTCCATTCAAACAAAACTCTGCAAACTTCTTTCGCCCAAATTTGCTCTCATGATGGTTAGCAGTCTTACAATCATCTGCAACAAAGCAGCACATACACTGCTTTCTGTGCTCTCGCCATCCCTTTGGATGAACTTATAAGCTCTCTTAGCTTCGCCTGCCGAGCACGGCCATGTCAGCAGTGCAAACTCGATGTCGTGAACTGTTCACCGCAATTTTTCCTCCATTTGGTTGTAATCTCTTAGACCTTCATCTATACACTCCAGAAGGATTGTGATTTTCTTAAACTGGGTCTTTGCATGGCGCCTAACAGCATTGTTTTTTTTCCTCTGATTTTTTTCTTCTATACACGTAAATGCCGGAATTTTAGAGCTGATGTGGATAATCAGTAGATTTTCTCTATACTCTTTAGGTAGTTTGAAGTGAACATGACAGATATAGTGGGATTTAGAAAAAAGGAAAAACTAGTGATTTATTATGAACTTTCTTACATAGTAATCAAAACAGTTTAGTGCCAACTCGGTTTGACTCTTTTTTTTCCTAAAACCGACCAGAAGAAGTTTTGGTCTACACTTTCTATATAAAAGAAGTAGAGAGATAGAAAAGAACCATAATTAGTCAAACTAAAAGTTCTTTTTTCTTTCCTAAATTTTCTGCTTGTCAGAATGACAACGGAGACTGATAGTTCGGCACTTGCCACAATCATCATATTTACCTCCACAATGTGTCGAGCTCTAATGATTCATTAACACAAGGTCTTCAGAACGGTATGGATTCTATTCAAAACCTCTAAGACCCCTAGCTAGTTTACCCGTTTGTGATCGTTTTGTTATTTTCTTGCTCTACAAGTTCCTTTATTTTTCATAAATATAATTAAAAAATTCTATAAACCCTACTCTTGGTTGAATGTTACGTACAGAGGGAGTGAATAATAATGGATTTCAGATTCCGTCTTGTGATGACATTTACAGTTGCATTGTTTTCAACATAAATCAACCAAGGTATGTCTTATTTGTTACGAGTATCAGTTTCATTCTAATTGATGGTTTCTTGCTCTCTTTTTTAATGTACCATTGATTTTTGCAGAATATACTACTTAGTTGCTTTAACCCTCAAGAACCCGATAATATAGCAAGAGAAGCCACGATTCTGAGTCTAGCCATGTTACCATCTACCACTTCTCTAATATCGAGTTCTCTTCAGCAGGTAATATATATCAACATTAACAAATGTCGCTTTATATAAATAAAAATACATCGTAGTGTTTGTATACCTTAAGCACCACACAAAACCAATTTTATTCTCTCTGTAGACTGATGAGGATTGAGGCATGATAAGATTGAAGCAATGCGAGATATGGAATAACATTCAGAAGATAACTTATTATACATGAAGGATCTGCTACATACTCCCGCAAACCCTTTGATCTATCGGAAGACCTTTCAATCCTTTTGCCTATCGGCGACCCTTCCACGTTTACCCTCTAGTGATGAACTAGCAGATTGGATTTGCTAAAATATAAGTTCC
>CAJHQP010005077.1:0-49156 GCA_905132765.1 Moricandia arvensis | reverse complement strand
GAAAGCTGTGGCGCGGTATAAAGCGTATTAATCTCGTTGGCGAGTTTTTGATGCCAAAGGCCAGGTTGTCTTCTCTTTCTTGTTAAGCTCAGTTCCTGGTGTGTTTAAAACATTACTAGGATCTCATTTTATTATTTCATATTATCTTTTAGGTTATCGGTAGACTAGCATCTCAGATATCAACTGTGCTTCAAGCCTACTTATTGTCCCAACCGCGACGATTGTGATATTTGCAATGCTAAGGATATCGGAAGAGAAAACTCACTGACAAGTTCTACCGCTGGCAAGTCAAATTGTTGCCAACCTTTTTCCTTGGTGGGATAACATTTGTCATTTCTCATGTTGTCTGTTTGGATATTTGATGCTAGTCTCAGTTCCTACATGAATTTGCCTCCATTGTCCAGGATTTGTTCCTTGCAACAATAACGTGCTGAGTTTTTTTTTGTTTCTTCATGTGGGCTTTATAGGACAGAGATCGGAAGCTGAGGATATTTGAAGGCAATGAACATTCTTTTGGGAACAAGCCACTCGAGCCATTTGTGATGCCGCCTCATACAGAAGGCAGAGCAGGCAGAAATGGTGGAGCAGAGGTAGAGAAAGGCAAGAAGAGGACTCCTTCTCAAGTAACTGCTTAGAAGAAAAGCTTCACAGATGTGATTCAGTCTTCTTAAGCAACGGTCGTAATGCAGGCGTGGATAAGCTTTGTAAGGATTTTTTTTGTTTGTTGAGTGCCAGACAATAGACACGGGCCTATCATGAAGCAAAACCCGTTCTTCCTTGAACATGGTCTCGTTTCTGGTTCAACTGAACATCAATTATTTCATAAGAGCGGCGATAATAAACATACATGTTTCTCTTTCTTCCCCAACAAGACGCACATCTAGTCCTAATAAGAAGAAAACACACACACACAAAAGAATGAATACATAGATGGCTCTACACCTTTATCTTGGAAACAACATTTCTTCATTATCTCCCTATCTTGATTTTAGTTTAACTTTAGTATACTAACTATCGTTGGAAAACATGTTCCTGTCTTGGAGCACTGCTGCCTGAAGCGCCATGTGCTCTGTGATCTTCTGCTGTCAGCTTAGATAGTGAATATTTTGCCATAGTTTTGTGTCTGCACTGATAGAGAGATCTGTCTTGGTTTATGTAGGCTCTGTTACACTAGCAATAACAAAGATCCTATAATTTGATTTTAAATTCGAAAATTTCATTGATTTCTGAATTCTAGGAGAAAATGAGTATTTTAAAGTGCTATATCCCAGTCTTGTAATAATCCAAACAATAGGAAATTGAAGTCTTTATTTTGTTGACAACAGGTTTTGCAAGGAGACATAAAAAACTACAAATAATGTCATGAACACATGTTACTTGTTGGGTAAAGAACAGCTACGTACTCATACGTAAACGTAATATAATAACAAAAAAAAAAAAAATGTTGGATCATTCACTACTCGGAATTTGAATTTTAAAAAACAAAGAGCACCAAAATTTACATAATCAATTAAAGAAATAGTTTATTATTGAAAATGATCAGGAATACTTCAATCAAACATTGTCCCTGAAGACCAAAGCACAAGACGGACCAATTCTCATACAAAGACACTGAAATTATTGTTTAAATAAATAAAATTCAAAATTTGAAGTAAAAGAAAAAAAAACAGAACCGGGAAGAGGAAGACGCGCGTGGTCATGCATGGTATAGCCTTGTTTTTTTTTTTGTAATCTAGAAGTTGTAGTTCTCGTCTTGGTCAAGGAGCTTATCATCGTGACAACAAGCGAAGCTCATGTACTTCTCCATGGGACGGTGGCATTCGAAGCAGGTCATCTTCTCCGGAATCCGACCGCTCCGAGCAGTGATGTGGAAATCAAAGTGGCTGCATGGTTTCCCGGTTTCCCGGAGAATCTCGTCGTGGTGGTGGTCGTACATTGACTTGGTGTAGCCTTTGGTGGGAACGTGAGTTTTCCAGGTTCGGTCGTAGACGGTCACAGTCCTCTCAATGGCACCGTGAGTTATCATCACTATCTCAGGTCCTTTGCTCAGAAGTGCCCATCCTCCAAGCTTGTCGTAGCTTAGTATCTTCTTGATTCCTTGCATCACCTAATTGATAATTCACGGAACGACACACCGTTATCAATCCAACCCTAGGTAGATTAGTAATATATAAAGTACCTCGTCGTGATCATCAGCTTTGCCTATTTGAATCTTGGAGTAGAGCATGCTCTCGAGCCTAGCCCAGAAGAACCACATCAATGCAGGCTCGGTCCAGCTATGGCTCAGATTTTCAGCCCTGACGGCTTCACTGATCCGCCTGATCTGTTCCCTGTGGCTGTGGTTACGTTTACCAACGTAAGCCATCTCCAACTTCACGTTGGAATCTTTGGCCGTTGCTTTGGCTGCCATAGTGAACCTCCTTATCCAGTCCAAGTCATCTCCTCCGTACAAAAATATGTAATTTTCCGGGTGTATCTGTAAATTAAATAATCTCATTTCCAAAACAGATCTGAGACTGTGGTGCCTAAAATGGAAAGTTTCTATTATCCAAATTAATATTAGGTCAAACCAGAGTCTTAAATTACCCAATTGAAAATGACAGAGTCGATGCCATCAACGATGAGGTTAAGCGTAAGGGTCTCCCTCCTCCAGAGCTCTTCCTCACGAGCTCTAGTGAAAGGGAAAGCTTCAGTTCCCCAAATCCAGATCATGTGAAGGGCATTGAGACTAGCCTCGTTGCCTTGTGGGTCAAGCACCACAAGTATTGGCTTGTTCATGAAATGCCATCTCTCTCTCATAAACTCTACCACATGTCTCTCTATCAGCTTTGGACTATCCACTGTGTACCATGGCATAGGCGCACGGAGAGCCTCAAATTTATTCTGCAGACTCGGAGATCTTTCGAAATCTTCATAGAATCCACTATCGGAACCCACACAACCTCGTAAGGCATGTGGCTCTTACCATCTATTCCCATCAAGTTCCTCCTCGACTCTGTGTATATTTGCTCGAAAATCGATAGCTCGTCTTCCAATATGTTGAGGTCAGAGATGAGAAGCAACACTGTCTTCCTCCTCAGCACATCCAAGTGAACCTGCAAGATTCATAGTAGATTAGATTGCATGCATGCATGGGCTTAAAAGTTGTGACATTAATAACAGAAACCTTTCTCTTGGTGGAACCATCTTGCAGTGGCGTGCTGTGGTTTTTCGGATGAATCAAGGCCGTGAGAATCTTCATGTTATCAATGTGAGTGGTGTCGAATAGAGAATGCAACATTTTTAAGGATTCTGAGCTCCTCTGCTTCTCTGTTAAATTCCACTCTTATTTGTCAGCAGAGAGAGAGAGAGAGAGAGAGAGATCAATGTGTTGAACCAGACCGTACTACTAACCTATGTGACGGTAGCAAAGCCTCAAGGTCTCAGCGAGATGGTCATGAATGTTCTTGAGCTTGTTAGCTAACATGGACGTTTCCCATGAATCCATTTGAGTGTTCATCATCCTGGTACAGTAGTATTATTGTTAGAGGCACATTATAAAAGATATATAATAAAATGATAATCTTACTCGTGTCCCATGGCAGTGATCATGTTGATCTGAGAAATGCAAGCCACGATGCTTCTTATGGTCCAATAAACAGCGATTGGGATGGTAGAGATGATTCTTGATAGATGAGGATCGTCCAGGTAATGTAGCGATCAGGTAACTCACTGAGTTCCACTACACATGCGGTGACGCTCTTCATCTCACTGATGAGATCATTGAGCCCATGGGATACAGACTCGAGGGTCACTCTGTTCTGAACAGGGACGAGCTTAAGCATAGCTAGGGACTTAGCGAGCTGGTTCTTAGAGTGGAACTGAACCAGAAGCCAGAATTCTCCGTAGTTCAACGCAAATGCGGCTAGAGTGAGGACTAGCTTGCCGTGCCAGTGGAAGCTCGAGAGGTGTTCAAACACTGACATTGTTATTTCATGTGCGTCCGATCCCGTCAGAGACTTGTAGGCTATCTGCAAGAAGAAAAATTAGTACCTTTTATTGCTTGGTTTACAAGTTGTTTTGGTGGTTACGTGTATAACAACATTTAAATAAATAAATAAAAAGACGATTACAAAGTAGCACAGTCTTAATAACAAACGATTACAAAGCGAAAGGGTCATTAAATGAGCCAAAGAGAATCGGATTGACTTTAGAGAGATGAAAAACATTAATATCCGCGTCCCCTCTGATTCACACAACCTCGGTTCCCATGGAATGCAAATGCATCTCTTTAGCTTTGTTAAAGGTTTAACTGATCGTTCTCGATAATTGTATTTCCAATTCAAAATAATTTAAGCAACATACTAGTAGTTTATAAACCGATAAGTACCATATATACAGCATGAAGTCAAACAAACTAAACTGGATTATACCGAAATTTTCTAAATGAAGTTAAGTCATACCTCGCAGGCGACGCGATCGATAGCGTATGAGACGTTATCAAGAACGCTCATCATGCTTGATTGCATCAGTTTATCCTGCGTAGGCAACGAGAGCATCTGCGAATTCAAACAAGCAGTGTTTTTATATATTGTAATGATCAGACGACTGATTCATGCGTGTATGTTACTAACGGAGGCGTTGGAGTCGTCGGGGTCAAGAGAGGCACGATCAAGAATATCTTCAACGAGAGAGAGAAGGCCACGCACTTGGACTTCGCGAGCATCAGGGGAGTGTGTCTGTTGGATGAGTTTCAGCATCATGCTTTCGTCCGATGACATCGTTAGTCCCGCGCTCGTGGCTGGTACCATCTCTGTAGTCGGAGTTTTACCAGCTCCACTGCTGTGGCCCGCAAGTTTCTGAGCGTGTTGGGACTTGATCAGTGACTCCATTCTTGTGAAGAGAGTTGAGAAGAAGAGGGGAGTTTTGACTGTTGTGTGTCTTCTGTGTGGCTAACCATTAAATACTCCATTTTCCTACCTTTACTTGCCATTGTAAATTGGGTATCAACTTCTTTGCTTCTGAAACAATTTAATGAAATCTACAAAGAATATATATATACCTTTTTTGTTGGCTTATTGTAGAAGAATGGTTTTAGAACTGTAGCGACCTTCTACGCTAGTACTATGAAGTACTCCCTCCATTAAAATCGATGTCTTAAAAAACATTTTTTTTTTAAAAAAAAATTATATTACTATAATAAATTCTAATTTTGTTTTGAAAAAAAACTAATTGAACTTATTCAATTTATTAAATGGATGACCGGATAAAATGATGTATCTATGGTAATATTTTATGTGTGTTTTAAATATACGTGAAAACAATAAAAACTCAAACCGACCACAACGATGACAAACATGAACTACCATTGAATCTTCGAAGTTTTATGATACTAAGATCATGGTTAATCCTAGTATCTTAACTAAGGTTCTTAACTTTGGATAACAGACAATTCTTAGTTTTTAATTAAAAAAAGGTAAGAACCGTCTTTTAAATAAGAAATATGGAAGATGTCTCTTAGTCGAAAAGTAAAAAAAAGTCAAAGCATGAGTTAAGAACCACAAGTCAAGAGACTAGAGTTAATCATGCTCTAAGCGATATCGATCGGGAAAAAAACCTAGATCACGTTTTCTTTGTTACTTTGCTTTGATTCTAATGTTACTTCCCCTCATACGGCGTGTCTCACTAAATATAATCAAGAGTAAACAAAAGGGTTTGAAGTTTGATTCTTTGCTCTGATTTGGGTAAAACTATGGAGTATATATGTATACAAAAAAAAGCAAGCTAGATCAGTAGCTAAGGATATACGAATCAAAATGCTTTTTTTTTTGCAATCCTTTTTCTAATAGTGATTTTTGGTTTTTTATAAAGTTTTTGTCGGCTTTGGTCTTTTATAATACCGAAAGTAAAATGTTACTGAAATTTAATCTGCGTGACTTGTTGTCTTTCTTCAAGTTTAAACACAAACTTTTGTACTTGGAGCTGAATTTGAATTACTATTTCTATAGACATAACCAATGAATGTTTCCTCATACTTTTGTCTTCAATAGCTTCTCCTACTCTGATCTACATGTGTAACTCAATTCAGTATAAACAATAAATAGTTCGAGACTGGGTGGGTCTTAAAGTTTCAGAAGATTTAACTTTAAAAATAAACAGTTAGCAACAAAACCGATGCTTACCTCTTAATTTGCATTATCCCTTCTACATATTGATGTACCGACAAATATAAGGCCGCAATCGATCTCAAGTTTTTTGTATGGTAAGTTTACTCAGTTTATTGAATAGGTTAACATATATGAAAGGTGATTTGAACTCTTAACTTTATATAATAGTGCTTCATCTACCCCTCTATGCGAATATTTGTTTTAGTTTTAATACATTTTAAACACAATAATTTTTATAATTTATATTAAATAGTTTTATTTTGTTTTTTGAACCATCAACTATAATATCTACATTTTTAGAGTATGATATGCACTCTTATACATATGTACTTTTATTTTTAATAGATCAAAATCTTAATGATGACAAAAGTGTTACATATCTTATTTAAAATTTGATGTTAGATATTTTTTACCCTCCATATTTATATTAATAAATTTACATTGGCTATTATTTAAATGAAAATAGATATAAATATTATATTTTATTTATTTATATATTATAAAAATGACTATTTTATTTTTCCAAATCATAAAAACACAAATTTAAGTACAAAAATTACGTTTTCATAGACCAGAAGCAACAACTTGAAGTAGAGAAACACAACTGAAGGAGAAATAGAAAAGGAAAGACAAAAACATTGGCTTTCTTGGAATGTGGTAGAAGCTTCCAAATAGACATATCTTCCCCCATTATTGTCGTATAGTACTACTCAAGGCAGCATTGGTACAAGTAAGACTTCTCATTGGGTAAAATCCCAGCAGTCTCAGGAAGTATGAACCTTGTGGAGTGGTGGGATGGTCATTGAGTGGTTTCAGAATGTTGGAGATAAGCCTCAATAGCTTGGAGTCTAAGTTTCCTATAACAAGTTGGTTTAGGAAATAATGTTTAGTGCAATCCTTATAGAATTAGGAGTTATCTAATACTATAGGAAATATGAGTTATCTAGGCACTATATATATCATTGATGAGTTGTGTCAATGATAAGGCAATAGAATAGATTGAAGTGTTTAGTTTTGAGCTATTTTCTAAACATAATAAAGAGAGATATTTTTATAAAGTCGTGTTGTGTTCAAGCTGAGTTTCGTGGTTAAACACAAACACGTTCTATTCCTTTTATTTGGTATCAGAGCTTAAGTTGAAGCTTTTATTTGGTATCAGAGCACAAGGTTTTGATCGATCGTTTGTTAGTAAGAAAACGAGCTATGGGAGATCTTGCAACAACCACACGTCAAAAGGAGTTTGACAAAACGATTTCGATCCAGTGTCCTATGCTTACCTCTACGAATTACACCGTATGGTCAATGAGGATGAAAATTCTGTTACGTATTCATAAGGTTTGGGAAGCTGTCCAACCTGGAACAGATGAATCGAACAAGAACGATATCGCAACAGCGTTGCTATTCCAGTCCATTCCGGAGAATCTTATACTGCAAGTTGGCGAACAAGACTCACCGTTAAAGATATGGGAGGCGATAAGCAAGCGATATCAAGGGGCTGAGCGTGTCAAGGAGGCACGACTACAAACCCTTATGTCAGAGTTTGAAAGAATTAAGATGAATTCTTCAGACACAATAGATAACTTTGCTGGAAAGTTATCAGAGTTAGCAGCAAAGGCTGCATCCCTAGGAGAAACCATTGAAGAAAGCAAGCTCGTGAAGAAGTTTCTCAACAGTCTACCTAGAAGCAAATACATCCATATTATTGCCTCTCTCGAGCAAGTACTTGATCTGAAGACGACAGGATTCGAGGAAATCATAGGAAGACTCAAGGCCTATGAGGAACGTATTAGAGAGGAGGAGAACTATGGAGAACCGCAAGGAAAGTTGTTACTTGCAAGCTCAGAAGAACATAGTTCTACAGCAGGTAGAGGATATAGAGGTCGTGGTAGAGGAGGCAGAGGATACAGAGGACGTGGTAGAGGAAGATACAACTCACAAGAACGTTCTACAAATCACTCTCTCCAATCGAAAGATAAGAAAGAAAAATCACCTCTAATTTGCTTTCGTTGTGATAAACCTGGACATTGGGCTTCCACATGTCCAGAAAGATTACAAAAGTTAGAGGAGGCAAATAAAAACAGAGACAGAAGTAGCTGATCCAGCCTCTATATGCACGAATTGTATTCTTGAATGAAGAGAATATCATTCCAAAGAATTACGTGAACCCTAAGGATGAAGATGGAATATGGTACCTCGACAATGGAGCAAGCAATCATATGACCGGAAACAAGCAATATTTCTCGGAGCTCAACCAAAATATAAAAGGTAAAGTTAAGTTCGGAGATGGATCATGCATTGAAATAGGAGGGAAAGGATCAATTTATTTCAAAGCAAAGCGGACGAACAACAACTCGTCACAGATATCTACTACATCCCCGAGCTTAAGAGCAATATTTTGAGTTTGGGACAAGCTACGGAAGCTGGTTGCGATGTCAGAATGAGACAAGATTACTTGACTCTACATGATCCAAGTGGAAGACTCTTGGTGAAAGTCATACGGTCATCCAACAGACTTTACAAAATTGGTCTGAGAATTGGAAAACCGATATGCTTACACACAAGAACTGAAGATGAAACTTGGGAAGTGGCACGCAAGGTTGGGACATATAAATTTCAAGACGTTAAAAGCTATGTCCAACCAGAAGATGGTCTACGGCTTACCAGAGATCAGAGAAGAGAAGAAGATGTGTGAATCGTGTTTGGTCGGCAAACAAACACGTCAAGCGTTTCCAAAAGCTACCATGTACCGAGCATCCAAACCACTCGAGCTTCTTCATGCAGACTTATGTGGTCCGATAACACCACCAACCATCGCTCATAACAGATACATATTTGTCATCATTGATGACTTCTCAAGATACATGTGGAACGATCTTGATGAAAGAAAAAAGTGATGCGTTTGGTATGTTCAAGACGTTTAAAAGTCTGATAGAGAAGGATCTTGGAGAAGAGATCATTACTTGAGAACCGATAGAGGAGGTGAATTCACTTCAAAGAGTTCCAAGAGTACTGTGACAAAAGTGGGATTAGGAGCATCTCACAGCTCCATACACACCGCAACAGAACGGCGTCGTGGAAAGAAGAAATATGACGTTGATGGAGATGACAAGAAGCACTCTCAAGGCGATGAAAAGTACCAACTACTTATGGGGAGAAGCAGTGCGTCATGCAACATATTTGATTAACAGGGTGCATACAAAAGCCCTTGTTAACATGACTCCATACGAATGTCTTAGAAAGAAGAACCGAACCTTGAACACTTGAAGGTTTTCGGTTGTCTAGCTTACTCGAAGGTTGAAGCAGCAACCTCAAGAAACTAGACGATAGATCACAACCATTAGTGCATCTTGGAATCGAGCCAGGATCCAAGGCATATAGGTTGTATAATCCCTCAACTAGAAGAATCGTTGTAAGCCGAGATGTAGTTTTCAATGAGAAAACTAGTTGGAACTGGAAGGGAGATGATGGAGGCAATCCAGGTATGTTTCAAATGACGTGGGGAGACGTTATTGATGAAGGTCATGGACCATACAATGCTGGAAATCCTCAAAACGTGTATGATGAAGACACAGATACGTCTGACTCTGTTCAACCTCATTCCGAGCTTGAACAAGAACAAGATCAAGAGGGAGTAGAAAGTGAAGAAGTTGAATATGTTCAACCTCAATTAAGACGATCAGACAGAACAATAAAACGTCCTGATTATCTTAATGACTACATACTTCAAGCTTCAGTGGAATGTGAGATTCTACTCTTGTTGATCAACAACGAGCCAAGATGTTTCAGATGTGCAAAAGAATCAGCCGTGTATCGCAAGGAAAAGAAAGGAACGCTTCTCATCGTTGCTATTTACGTCGACGATCTGTTCGTCACTGGCAATAGTCTCAAAGCCATAAGTGATTTCAAGAAAGGAATGTCATCTAAGTTTGAGATGTCAGACCTCGGAAAACTCACTTATTATCTTGGTATTGAAGTGTTTCAAGGAGAAACAGGGAATTGAGCTTAAACAAGAAGGCTATGCAAGGAAAATTCTAAGCGAAGGCAGGTTTAGAGAAGTGCAAATCCGACTCAGATACCTATGGAGTTTGGACTGAAAGTCTCAAAAGCTACAGAAGAACATAGATAGATCCTACGAGCTATAGAAGGAATGTCGGATGTTTAAGGTACTTGTTACACACTCGTCCAGACTTAGCTTTTCTCTGTTGGAGTCGCAAGCAGGTATAATGCAGAGCCCTCGCAAATCACATGGTGAAGTAATGAAGCAGATACTACGATATCTCAAGGGAACTGTCGCATATGGTTTGAAGTTTAAGCGTGGAGGATCAAAGAAATCACTGGATATAGTGATAGTAGTCATAACATCGACCAAGACGATGGAAGAAGCACTACTGGTCATATGTTCTACTATGGATCATCACCTATCACGTGGTGTTCACAGAAGCAAGACACAGTGCATTGTCTACGTGTGAAGCCGAGTTTATGGCAGCAACGGAAGCAGCACGACAAGCCGATATGGTTACGTGATCTGTTTAAGGCGAGATTACGGCTTTGACACATCACAAGTTCTCATAAAGATTGATAACATGTTCTGCAATTGCACTCACCAAGAATCCAGTATTTCATGGTAAGAGCAAGCATATTCATAAGCGTTATCATTTCATACGAGAATGCATCGACAGAGAGCTAGTCGAAGTACAACACGTTCCGGGAGTTGAACAAAAGGCGGACATTTTAACTAAAGCTTTGGCGCGAATCAAGTTTACTGAGATGAGGAACTTGATAGGAGTTCAAGACATGTCCAAGACCGAATTGAAGCTTAAGAGGGAGAATGTTGGAGATAAGCCTCAATAGCTTGGAGTCTAAGTTTCCTATAACAAGTTGGTTTAGGAAATCAATGTTTAGTGCAATCCTTATAGAATTAGGAGTTATCTAATACTATAGGAAATATGAGTTATCTAGACTATATATATCATTGATTGGAGTTGTGTCAATGATAAGGCAATAGAATTAGATTGAAGTGTTTAGTTTTGAGCTATTTTCTAAACATAATAAAGAGAGATATTCTTTATAAGTCGTGTTGTGTTCAAGCTGGAGTTTCGTGTTAAACACAAACACGTTCTATTTCCTTTTATTTGGTATCAGAGCTTAAGTTGAAGCTTTTACAGAAAACCATGTGTGGGAACGTTGACTTCCCATTCATTAAATTTGGAAAACAAGTTTCCTTTGGCACGAACCATCAAGTCCGAAGCTTCAGTATTCTCGTCAGGTGAGCAATCTTTTCCCCTCTTAATTTCTCTTCATCCTAGTCCCACAAAAGATCACCTAATATTTGGGAATCACTCCCCTAAACCATTTAACATCCTTCCACCAAAACACCTCCACCGAGTTGCTCTGCAAGAAGAGGACCATCCATTGGAAGGAGTTAAATCCTTACTTTCACGGAACTCTCTAAACCCTAAAGACTTGACGAATCAAAAGGCTAAAAAAATAAGATATGAAGAGTAGACAACGGGCTTGGGTCTAGACAAAGGCCCAAAATAGAAGGAAGCGGTTCGTTTATAGACATATTTTTGGTTTATAAAAACCTAGCGGAAGGCGTTAACGCTCTCTTTCTCTCTCTTCTCTACGCGTCTTCTTTATTTGTCGTAGATTTTGAGAGAGAGAGAGAGGATCTCCGATTTGGATCTATCTATTCGACAATTCCATTCCTCTATCGAATCCAGGTAACTTGTTCTTCCTTTCTGCTTCAGTGTATTTAAGTGTCTCGGGAGGCTGTCACAGATCTGTGATGGATTCTATCTATTTATTGGAACATGATTGGGGAGATGGTCTTGTAGGATCCTTCTTAGAATCTCTTTTCATTTGCAGAACTGTTGCTATGGCTGCTACCGCTTCTGCAGTCCGTTACGGCACCTTGAGGATCAGTCTCTTCCCAAGCCTTGGAAAGGCCTTGTCGATGACCGTACCGGCTACTTGTACTTTTGGAATCCTGACACCAACGTTACTCCAGTATGAGAGACCTGCCACCTCTCAACCTCCTAAGCTCTCTGTTAGCTCCTCCGTTCATACTTCTTGCCACTGCCAATGATGATAGAGGCAGTGACGGTGCGGGACCTAAGGTTGACTCTGGCTTTCATGAGCTACTTAACCATTTCTTACTTGTTGATAATGATGACATGTGAATCCTTTTCTCAAGGTTGCCAGGAGTGTAGCACCCTATTCAAATGGACTTGGGAATTCTACAAGAGGTCCTCCTCCTCCAGTAAATGATATTTCCCCCGAGGCCTATTGCCGCCGTCATGAAATTACTGTCAGTGTAAGTATCTAGCCCTTTTATTTCGTTTAGTAACTAGAAGAATCTCTTTCACTGTCTTCATTTCAAGCAGTTCACTTTAGATTATATATATTAATTAATTCCTAAAGCTGTACTGATATTTTTTTTTCTTCAGGGGGGCCAAGTACCACCACCTCTAATGTCCTTTGAAACTACGGGTTTCCTCCTCAGCTTCTGCGTGAGGTAAAATTTTATTTTTGTAGTAAATTGAAAATGACTAATGAACCCTCAAACCTATTTTCGTACTTATCAGTGCTCTACTATTACGCTGGATCTATGCTACGATCTAATTTAT
The DNA here is from genome assembly GCA_905132765.1 of Moricandia arvensis. Taxonomy (NCBI): domain Eukaryota; kingdom Viridiplantae; phylum Streptophyta; class Magnoliopsida; order Brassicales; family Brassicaceae; genus Moricandia; species Moricandia arvensis. Next base: position 36,381 of record CAJHQP010005077.1, on the reverse strand, counting down.
GGGGCTAGCTAGGTTTAGACTTATTTTGTCTCCATATTAAAATAACCTTAGGTTTAACATTTAGAGTTGAAGTTTATACCGTATGCACTCTTTCTCTTTTTTTTTTGTTTTGTCTCTGTTTTCCCCAGGTGTGGCGATGTTTGCTCCTGAGAGGAGCTAATGTCGTACACTGTGCCACTTCTTTGGGGTCCTTGCAAATTATTTGGAGTGCCCTTTTTGGTCGACCAAATTTTTTGGGAAGGGCTTTCAAGAATCATGCAAGCTTGTAACTGGCCTGTTACCGGTGTGATGATTCATTTCACCACCGGTTCCAGACAGAAGAAAAGGCGTCCTCCCTGCTGCAGGTTTCATCAGTAATCTTTTGCCGCCTGCAAATGGGGGATGGTGCTTCTTCTGACATGAACCACATTCCATAAGCCAAATAGAACCTTGGTGCCTCCTCTTCTCATAGGACCTCCTGCTCTCTGCTTCTTAGGTACTCAGTGCAGGATTCTCTGCTCCAAGTCCAATTCAAGCTCAGTCATGGCCAATTGCGATGCAAAACAGAGACATCGTAGCCGTTGCTAAAACAGGCTCTGGAAAAACTCTTGGTTACTTGATTCCAGGCTTCATGCATCTCCAGCGTGTCCGCAATGATTCACGAATGGGCCCAACAATCTTGGTATTGTCTCCAACGAGGGAGCTTGCCACACAAATCCAAGACGAAGCTGTTAAATTTTGGGAGGTCGTCAAGAATTTCGTGTACGGTAAGTAAACGTCACTGTTTTTTTTAACTTGTCAAAGTGCTACTTGTTTAGTACTCCTCTAATGTAGACAAATGGTTGCTCTTGTTATCTATGTTTCAGTGCTTGTATGGTGGAGCACCAAAAGGTCCTCAGCTTAGGGATTTAGAAAGAGGAGCAGATATCGTAGTTGCGACTCCTGGAAGATTGAACGATATTCTTGAGATGAGGAGAATTAGTCTGCGTCAAGTATCTTATCTTGTGCTGGATGAGGCTGATAGAAATGTTGGACATGGGTTTCGAACCGCAGATAAGGAAGATTGTGAAAGAGATTCCCACTAAGCGTCAAACCCTCATGTACACAGCTACATGGCCAAAGGGAGTCAGGAAAATTGCAGCTGACTTGCTTGTTAACCCTGCTCAGGTCAACATTGGCAATGTTGACGAGCTTGTGGCTAATAAGTCGATCACACAGGTATGTGCTATCGTGGTCTTGATTCTGCCGACCATTTAAGCAAAAATCAGTCTGATTGTTCTGTTTTTGCTGGACACCAGCACATTGAAGTGGTAGCACCGATGGAGAAACAAAGAAGGTTGGAGCAGATATTGCGGTCTCAGGAACCAGGCTCGAAGGTGATAATATTCTGCTCAACTAAAAGGATGTGTGACCAACTAACTCGCAATATAACCCGCCAATTTGGAGCTGCTGCTATACATGGAGACAAGTCGCAGCCTGAGAGAGACAGTGTTCTGAATCAATTCCGCAGTGGCAGGACTCCGGTTCTTGTTGCAACCGATGTAGCTGCTCGTGGACTTGATGTTAAGGACATCAGGTATATCTCTTGTAATATTTAACAGAGTTCGAATCCTCTTAGACAACATGATGATACAAAATTTGTTGGATTACAGGGCGGTCATAAACTATGATTTCCCCAATGGAGTGGAAGACTATGTGCATAGAATCGGAAGAACAGGAAGAGCTGGAGCGACTGGTCAGGCATTCACATTCTTTGGCGATCAAGATTCGAAGCATGCTTCAGATCTGATCAAGATCTTGGAAGGAGCAGACCAGAGAGTTCCTCCTCAGATCCGCGAAATGGCTGCACGTGGTGGTGGTGGTGGAATGAACAATTCAGCCGTTGGGGTCCTCCTTCTGGAGGTCGTGGCGGTCGTGGCAGCGACTCTGGTTATGGTGGCAGAGGTAGCTTCGGTTCACGTGACAGGTAAAATGATAATAGCTTTGATTTTGTCGGTCACAGAAGAAAATATACGGTTCTGACTTTCAGATTTGTATAATTATAATTAGTGGAATGGGAAGCAGAAGCAGTAATGGATGGGGAAGAGAGCGTGAAAGGAGTCGTAGCCCGGAGAGATTCAACAGAGCTCCACCACCGTCTTCCGATGGATCTCCTCCTCGCAGCTTCCACGAGGCCATGTTGAAACACAGATAAAAGAAGCAAACAATCTCGAGTCCAAGTGAAAGGTGTTATTGGGGGAATATTTCTTACATGTAACATTATTATATTATTATTTTTGGCCGATGAAGAATACTACGTTGAAAACTAAAGCATGTAAAACTAGGATTTTTTTTCCTTATGGATTATATTATGCGTTATGCTTCAACTTCCGCTGATTTGATACTGAGAAATTGTTGTTTAGATATAGGATACTTTAGCTTTTAATTGTCAAAAACAAATGGTGTGTGTGATGCTTTTGATTCAGTTTTGGCTTTTGGTTGCAATTTATTCCTGGTCACAGAGAAGCCAAACAATTTAAAATCTAATTCTTAGTTTGGTTCATGTTTTCTTACGCAAGAATATCCTCGTCAACAAAAGTCGTATCTTATTTGCATCACTGAGTAAAGAGGCCTCCTAATCGTGCATGGGAGAAATGCTTTCAAGGTAAACATTGCAAACTATTAAACTCAAGTTTGTTGGTTATGATAAGTTTTGGAACTTTCAACTAGAAGTGACATAAAATTTCAACTTTGTTTTGGAAGAAATTTAATGAGGTTTTAACTTGAGCTGCATAGTGTTATAGATTATTTTCGTGTGAAGAAATAGATCACTTTGCCTAATCAAGATAACTTATTTAAACTAACCAGTTAGATTTGTGAAGGACTAGTTATTCAAAGTGATGTTTTAGGTAACTTATTTAACTAACCAGTCCCTTTTCACTTGTATAAGGTAAAAAGTACACAACTATTATTATTATTTTGAAGTACATAATTTATAGGCCGGTCTAAATTCAAAAACACAGAAACACACACATATATATATGTGAATATAGTTGTATATATAGTAAGTTTTATAAACGAATTTACGATTTTCTGGGCAACATTTGTTCTCGATGAGAACCTGATGCAGAAATCATACTGTTTTAATCATGTACCTAAAGAAGAAGAAAAACTATTTATCTATGTGGTATAAAATAGAACTGTATTTGTTTTTTTTTTTGGGTTATCATCACCGTTAGCATTAAAACAAAATATTTATACTCGTTTATTTATTTTCCTAATAAGTAAAATATTTTATAAATGAAAATGCCTATTCAAAGGATAGTTTCAAATGTAGTTTTGTAAAACTGCTAACTAGGTGATTCAATCAAAATTTTGATAAAACGAAACCTCCTTCTCTTTTGTTCCGTGTGGCTACATCTATATCCATTTTCCGTTCTAAAAAATGTCTGATAAACGATTTTGAATCTATGAACAATATATATAGAGACTGCGTATTAAGACATTTAGAAATGTCTATAGAGACTGCGTGAAGGACCGTATAATAATACAATCATCCCATCAATACCATGTTAAAAAATCGCATCCTTCTTTGGGATAGTAATCTGAGGGAAAAAGAAGTCTGACCACTTCCGATGTTCACTTACCATATGTCAAGGAAATGAACTGAGTATTGTATTTGATTTATTACATTCAAACATGGATTTTAGTACTAGTAATTGCGTCAAACTTTTACGTATACTGAAGATCTAATAAGCAGCGTCGTTGACGCCTTTTTCTCTTTGTTTCCTGCCTTTCTAAGCACAATATTGCTTGAGCCATGCACGTGCGGTGCTGCGAAGAATCACGTGGCGTCGGGGGTTCCACCATCACTTATGGCAGCAACTCAGATGCGCTCTCTTTCAATTCTTTTGGTAGAAAATTTTCACCGTCCAACTGTAAGGTCTGTCAGTTACACGCGCACACCAACGGTCTCCTTTTCCTCTACTCTCATCGTTACTATTACGACACTTGTTTATAAGAATCGAAGCAAAACATATCATAACTTACATTGCTCCTTAATTACTATATATTCACATATTTAATAAAATCATCTCGTTACAAGGTATTTAAGGTTTATTGAGTTATTGACACGAGATCTGTATAGCTTCTTATCCAACAAGAGTCGCCGGTCTATGTTTGCGTCTGTATCTCGATCGCCACCGCATAGTAACATATATATCTTCTTCGTTTGTACGTATAACTACCTTTATCCTTTTGTGGTTGACCCAAAAAAAGTCAGTGACATGAGCTGTAGGTACGTGACCACATTTGAATCTATGAGTACTACTAATAATTATGCATGATAAAATGCTAAACCCGTCCATGTTTGCCAATTTAACGGTTTACTGGCTTTTGCATATGTGTTTTTTTTTCAATATGTTCAAACATGCGTATGAATATACGAATCTTAACCAAGTGTTGGTAGCCTACTGGTAATCTTTTGTGGCTCGGTGGATATCAACAACTGTTCTAGTTTTTGATTTCTTATGAGAACTAAAATTATTATTATTTAGGCCAGTATATACTTAGTTTCGGTAGTTAACATAGTAGGCCATAATTAGACGATTGGTACATTCCTACCATTAGTCGGAATGTATTTGGCAAAAGAAAAAGCTCTTACGATGTTTTTCAGCTGCATGCATATATCATAAAAGTAATGGAGAGAGAGTGCTGACAGAGAGCGAAAGGTTCAGGCTGGCAAAAGCAGCTCGGTCTCAGTCTGTCCAATAAGACTCTGCCCAAATTAAGTAGATTTTTCATTTTGTCTATTCATTGGCATAATTAAGCTAAATATTACTTCAGCAACACTTCTGTCTCTATCCAATACTAAATACTCAAGGTATACTTTCTTATAATGTCTTCGTGAATATCAGTGCTCATTTCATTTTTTTTTCTCTAAATCAATAAATAAAATGCGCCACGTTCGAGACACTTTGTGACAAAGAGAATGTTTGACTATTATGTTGTGTGTGTTTGCATGGAAATGTCGTCATAGTTTTTGCCATTTCCCCCCAACTTGTACATATAAGTCGCGAAACCCAACCCCTAATGCATTCTCGTCTGTCTTTCTTCTTTAGTTTCTCTCTTTTAACATGTGAAACAAAAGCCGAAGAAGCGCGTACTTTACTCTCTTATTTTATTTATATATGATTTCTAGCCATGGAAGGTCTGAGAGAACCGCGGAGAGAGAGAGAGAGACATTATATATCTTTTTATGGCTTTTCTCTCTTTTTAGTCTTGTGATTCCCTTTGTTAATTACATGTTCATGCTAAGAGTTTTCACTTGGGTTTGTTGCTTCATAGAATAGAACAGTCCATGCATGTGCCTCTCTATGTAAATCATTTTTTTTGTGTGGTCATGGTGCCATGATGGGCTTCTTCTGGATATGAGTATACAAGACATGTCTCTGGCCTTTGGAGCGCTTTGGATATTATGCACCACAAACAATGGCCTAGGATCTAAAGTGGGTGGTTTTTATTAAAGATGAGAGCCTGAGAGGGTAAGGAAAGAGGCTGATCCTTGTTTTAGCGATAAGGGACCTTATCCTTTAAACCCAATGAGACCTTTTATTTTTCTAAAATTAAACAAAGAAAAAAAATCAAATTGAAGAACAAGAGCATGTAACATTCCTCATCCACAAAAAAAAGAGAAGAAACGTTCTTATTCACCTCACCCATCGCTTTCGTTATCCTCGTTCCCAAACCTCACCATTCCCATGAGACACCGTTCTTTTAAACGCTCAAATCATTCACCATTCCGATATATAATAAAATTCACTTAAGTAGTAGCTACGACAGTACATATACAAAGTCTTATTACAACCATAAATACATCTCTCACTCTCACTAACTTCTCTTCACCAGAAAAAATGTCGACCGCTCCTCTCTCCGGTTTCTTCCTCACCTCTCTTTCCCCTTCTCAATCTTCTCTCCAGAAACTCTCTCTTCGTTCTTCTCCCACCGTCGCTTGCCTTCCCTCCTCCTCCTCCTCCCGTTCCGTTCCAACCTTATCCGTAACGAGCCCGTTCTTGCTGCTCCTGCTCCTATCATCACCCCTTACTGGGTATACATTTTACATTTATTTCTCTTTTCTTAACCTACATTCATTATTACTTGCTCATATAGTTACATTGTTGTTTTCGTACTATAGGGTTGATAGGTATAGGAAACAAAATTATCTTCCTGTTGGATTATCGTTAACTAATGATATTAAAAACCAATTAGTTCCACAATTTACTAGTTAATTTTTGTTCACCATCTCGTTAGATGATTTTCTTACGTTACTGTCATTTCTAAAAAGCTAATGATTTATTTGTTAGAGGTAGTCGAAGCACATATATATATGACTAAAATGAAAGACTTGTAAAAATTGTATTCACTACACTTAGTGCTATCCTTCAAATCCTATCTTTAAGTAAGTATAACGTATACATTAGTTACATTCGAAACTTCCAAAAATCCTGGAAACTTACGTTGTTTTTTTTAACATTTCCTTTTATTATCCTTATACTATTATTGTCCGTGTTTTAGTTTTGAATACGTACGTTCTAAATCGAAACATGGACTGAATAATGTTTCATATGTAAAACAATATTGACTTCATAAATTTTAAAGGCAACTCTATTCAGAATCCGACATTTTAAAAAAAAAAAATGGAAGTTGGGATGTACGTAGGAACCACGTGATAACAGAAAAGAATTTACTGGTAGGCTTTAATTACAAAAACGATTTATGTAACTGAGACGTGTATCTGTTCATATACCATATGCGATCGTGTGGAGCATAGTAGTTATGAAGTCTCCATCAAAAGTTATTTAATAAACCTATCATTTACCGTTCTTCCCATCCAAATTTAAATTTATAGTATTAATTAAATCCTACTTAATCGTATAACGTAGTTCTTGAATAGGTTGGTTATAGTTTCAACTTTATCGCAAACTACCTGCAGCTCCTCTCTTTTATTAATTAGTTACTGCTATGACATTTTAATTATATACACTTTCTTATAAGTTTTATTTGGTCAACAAACTTGTAGAGCGAAGAGATGGGTAGCGAATCATACCAAGAGGCCATTGAAGCTCTCAAGAAACTTCTCATGTGAGTAAATATTGTCCGTGTTCCAGTATATATATATATGTATGAACATCTGATTACTTATACTAGATATAAAAATGCAATATATAAATTAGTTATAATGTATAATCTTGTTTAATTAATATCGGATAATATGTATAAACATGGACAGCGAGAAGGAAGAGCTAAAGACTGTAGCGGCCGCTAAAGGTGGAGCAGATCACGGCAGAACTTAAGACAGGTGCTTCCTCCGACAAGAAAGCTTTCGACCCCGTCGAAAACATTAAACAAGGTTTCATCACTTTCAAGAAGGAGAAATACGAGTAATTATTTGTGTTTTTATTTTTCTTAATTATATATCACCAATTAGATTGAGCTAGATTTTAACTAGTTTATATTATTTTTTCAACTTGCAGAACCAATCCTGCTTTATATGGTGAGCTCGCCAAGGGTCAAAGCCCTAAGGTAATTAACTTTTGTATAAAAGGATAAAAGTAAATAAAAAAATAACAGTTTATAAAGTAGATCATGCATGGAAAAGTAATATTATGTATGTGTGAATGGTGTGGTGGCAGTACATGGTGTTTGCTTGTTCGGATTCACGTGTCTGTCCATCGCACGTTCTCAACTTCCAGCCAGGAGATGCCTTCGTCGTCCGTAACATAGCCCAACATGGTTCCTCCTTTTGACAAGGTTTAGCACTTTTTTGCTTTTGTCTTGGTCTACCTAGAACCTTCTATTAAGACAGAAGTGTTCGACTTTCTTCCTAAGTGGACCTTATTTTTTACCTTTTTGCTAAAATTTGCAGGTCAAGTACGGTGGAGTTGGAGCGGCCATTGAATACGCTGTTTTGCACCTTAAGGTGAACCATTCATTTTACAATGGGCCAAACCATAACGGGTCATTAAATGGGTCGCCCTGGGTCTACCCACCTTCTTAAGAAAATATTGTATACATCTGTGATGAATACTTTTAAAAAATTTTCAAAATTCAAATATACATACAGTTAACACTTTAAGAAAACAAAAAAATTACCGAGCTCCATTAATTTTTGCACGTAGTTTTAAAATAAAACCCTACCAAAATAGAGATAACTTGAAATGTAAAACTGTAACTAAGAAGTGTTAGTTTGATAAAATTATAAAGATGTAATTGGTTTTTATTGAAATTCATTAATATTGTAGGTGGAGAACATTGTGGTGATTGGACACAGCGCTTGTGGTGGGATCAAGGGGCTTATGTCTTTTCCCCTTAGATGGAAACAACTCCACGTAAAATCTCTTTATATATCTAATTTGCTTATATCAAACCACGAACTTTATTATTAAATGAGTTTTTTTCAATTGAACTATGTTAATTACAGTGATTTCATAGAGGACTGGGTCAAAATCTGTTTACCAGCCAAGTCAAAGGTCAAATCAGAAGCTGGAGATTCAGCCTTGAGGACCAATGTAGCCGATGTGAAAGGTACACATATAGATAGATATGTCCATGCATATCTTCTATTAAAAGTGAGATTATATTAATATGAAGTTTGAATTTATACAGGAGGCAGTGAATGTTTCACTAGCAAACTTATTGACATATCCATTTGTGAGAGAAGGACTTGTAAGGGAACACTTGCTTTGAAGGAGGCTACTATGACTTTATTAAGGGTGCTTTTGAGCTTTGGGACTTGAGTTTGGCCTCTCCGAAACTAGCTCTGTATGAACCAATCTATCGTCATTCATCATGAACATTTATCATCATCCTATTCTATACATATGTAATTTGTAATGTGGCTTAATTTGATCGTGCTGAGTGTTTTTCTCTCTTCCTCTTGACCTCTTTCTTCATGGTATTCAACTTTCATACAAATATAAAAAAATGGGAAACCCAGATGATACATAGATCTTTGGGGGGTTGATTTTATTTTCTATGTTGTTTGATAGGTTAAAGATGTGGCTACCATACTACATTGGAAGCTGTAGGAACTCTTTGAAGCCTTTATCCCATTCACATTTTCAATTCAACCACATCAACTTGTTGTTTCCACGTCGCTCATCATGAAAAAAACATTCGCATTTTATTTATTAATTAAATATGAAATATTGCATGTAGCTGGTCTTTTGATTTAATTTAAAATAAGAAAAATTGAAACCTTCAGGGAAAAAACGTAAGTTGTTATTTCCTTTTCCAGATTTTAAAATGAAATTAAAACCTAAAAAAGTGAATCGTAGATAAGGTCATTTTCAAAACGTATCTTGGTAGACAGACTTTAGACAAATATTATTGCCAACTAGTTCTATGCTATTGTTCTCTTATCTTTGGAGCTATATATATGCAAGGGGCCTTTCTCTCTTAGTGGATGTTTACTCCCAGGGGAGTCTCCCCCTCATCCCTCTGTTTCCACCATTTTTTGTGTTATATATACATAGAAGATAGAAAAATGACGTTAGTGAAACTTTTTACATCGAACTTCATTTAAGTTTGTGAAGTGGGGTATATCAAGACAATTAACACTATCAATTGAGGTATTGAACCATACTATCTAATAAAGGCGGACAACCTTGTTCATATCCATATAAGTCTTAATTTGTTTGCCAAGTTCAGGATTCTAAAACTTAGTTCGTCTCACTATCAAGCCTATTAGATTAGGGAGACTAGGTTGCATCTTTCTTCCAATCCAAACGCAACTAGTTTTTTTCTTCTCGTTCGTACTTAAGTCATGAATTGTTGTAGATACTTTATCTCATGCTATAATTAAATTAGTCTTTCATAAGACATTATTGATATAACTTAAAGATGAACACACGACGTTGGTGTTCAAAAAAAAAAAAAGAACACACGACGTTGCCCACAAATAGTAGAAAACAAGTTCATGATTTATTACTTCGCGATCTATTTGTCATTCCTAAAAAAAATTGTTTTACTAGATGCTTTTTTCTATATATCAAAAGAATCAATTCCTGATAAGTTTTAGAATTTTGTTTTTGTTGACCATAAAGCTAACCCAGTTTATTTCAATGATATAGCCATTATCCTGAATGACTGTTAATAGTGGGTACAAGTGACACATGTTTCAGGACTTAATATTCTCTAAACTAAATTTGGGTTATCAATCTAAAATTAACTGAGCATTCAATATTAACAGTATAAAAATACTTTTTTATAACATATAATTTTTCTGAGATATATTTTTATGTTTTGGTCTAATATCTTCGAATACTTTTTACAATTAAGTTTAGACTTTTTTTTTAGAAAATTTCAAAGAACCATCTAAAACAGATTTTACTGTTGTTAGAAAAACAAAGAACAAATACACTATGATATATTACAAAACAAAAAAAGTAATACATACAAATCTAGTAAAAGTGTTAGTATCGAACTATATACATGGAACATATACTGTAGTACTATATTAGTGCATTGCATTAAGAAATTATCATTATCACCACTAAATAAAAATAATAAAAATTAAAGAAATATAATACAATGATGTTTTCAAAAAAAAACTTTTGAAAATTATCTAAAACACCAAATAACATTTGTCAACTCTCAATTGATCTAATTTTGTTTCAAGATTAAAATTATTTTTAGCTAAATTAAATTATAATACTAATTTTTTTGTTTTGTTTGAGAATGTTAAAAAGTATTCCATACTATTAAATCTATTTCATCCTATATTAATAAATATATTTCAAAATGATAAGAGATGTGTATACGTGTGTGGCTTGGGATGAAAAATTGTATATCAATCACTATTAGTATTACAGTGAAAATAGAAAGCTCACACCATAATGGATGGACATCTGAAACGAAAAGACTAAAATGTACTTATTTTATAAATAAAAAATTATATCATCAACTTTTTTCTGAAAATGATATATTGGCCCTGAAAAGGGAAGCTAGTATTAATATCATGATAGATAGTCTGATGAAAGTTTGGCATTAAAGACTTTAAATTTATTTGTTATAAAAGTTTATAAATTAGAAAAAAGATAAAAAAAAGATATTGGAGGAAAACTATTAAACTATGAATGGTGCTAACACCTTTATAAATTTAATTCGTTTTTCGACACTAATCCACTATCAATATTTGTGTAGTAATGTAAGTCATGTTTTTTTTCTTTTGAGAAAAGTCGTAAATCATTGTTATTCTCAGGTGCTTTGCTTATTTTTTGTTCCTTTTTTTGTTCCATTCTTTCTGAAATTTTTATTTTTTTTCAAATCCAATTTTATTTACAGTTTTTTTCAAACAATTACAGGTTAGTGGTTACAAGGCACAAGTGAAAAAAACATAGATCATTCATAGACACAACAGACCACACTACAATAAAAAAATGTGTTTCATGTATTTTATAACTTTTTTAAAAAATATATCCATGATGTATTTTGTAACTTTTAAAAAAAAATATATCCATGGAAATATGTCGAAATTGGTGCTTTTCTCCCAATTCTTGTTTCTTTAGTTTAGATAATTTTCAATTGAACTATTTATGCCAATTACCTTTTAATAAAGCAAAGAAAAGAGAAATAAAGAAAAAGTCCCCTATTTTTTGGAAAAATGGAAAGAAAAAAACTCAGAAGACACTATCCAATGAAAAAGATGCCACCGTAGTCGGTGGCCTATTAACTTGGTTGTGAAGAAAAAAAAAGATTATAAAAATTGATCTTGCAGAACGATTTATATATGTAGCATTGTAGACCTTATAGCAGAAAATAAGCGTAATAGCATATACAACAGAAGTTTAAATAACTAAATCACTATACTGAAAAATACTACTGACTTTGCCAATTATAGCTTCTTTTCTATGATTTACTTTTTGTTATTGTTGCAGTTATTGTAAAGACTATTATCTTTTGGGGAGTGAAAAACCCCATTCCTTCGTCGACGGCAAATTCTTTATCCCTCTAAATTTCTTTAACATTCTTTTATTTTTATTTCTAAAACTATAGTGTCTCCCTCTTTTTATTCTTGTTTTGTTGCTAAAAGATATTCCTTTGTTGGAAATGTCCATTGGTATCCAACTGGCTAACACATGCATGTACGAGACTATATCGTAACTAAGCATCTTTCCTCCGTCAATATTCAAACACAAGTCTCATAAATATGCTGAATAAGGCGTCAAGACCGGTAACTATGACTAGAGAAAGCAAATCACATTTATATAAAAAAGTTAGGAACATCATTTTACTGTAACCTAAACTATAAATGCTTTGTTCTTCATGAAATGCATTAATATTAAGAAAAAAGCATACATACTCATGTAAATATGTATTGCAACTATGCAAGCATATATATATTTGTTGGTAAAGTCATAAGCATACATATAGAGTATTTGGCATTTTGAGCATGTATATAATTTTTAGGTACATACTTATTACTTGAGTCAAAATATAAACAACCACTTCATCATGTTAATAGAATATAACTACGTTCACTAATGAATACAAGATCCAGAAATAGTAAAAAAAAGAAATATCTGAGGGAGAATATTTCATTATTCTTCTCTGGTTACGTAAGAAATTATCGAATACAGAAACGAGGCCAAAAAAAGAAGTGAACACAATAAATTAATAAACACAAAAGCAGTATCGTATGTTTAGATTAAATTAATGCGGCCCACAGCCAGTTTCCATTGCACCTAGTCTGTTTTTCTTCTTCTTCTTCTTCATAAGGTGACATGGAATCCCGACACGAAATATTGGTTGTTGCATACTTTATGATTTTTTTTTTTCTTTCTTCTTAAATTCATTTTGAGCCGTAACTTGACTTCACACTGTATGCATAATTCAGGACCAGCTCATGTTTTTCTAAGAGCCTTTGGGTAAAAAAAATTTAAGCCCTTTTAGTAACTATATAAAAAATAATCTAAGCATATTTAAAATAATATTATAATATTTAGATGGTAATAACAGATAAAATTAAAATTATTTAAAAATATGTTTTTTTGTGCACATGTAAAAAAATGTATATTTATTTATTTATTTCTTCTTAACACATTTTTCTAAAAAAACATATTTTTTTGAAAAATTGGACTTCTTATTTCATGGGGCAGTTGCAATGCTCGCCCGCATAGTTAAGCCGGCCCTGGCAAAATTAATTCAAATGCTTATGACTAACCTTAAATGTAATATAAAATGACAGAATATCGTGCAAGACTGCTGCAAGGTTCATCAAGATTAGGGAAAAAATATATAGGAGTGACGTGAACTCGATTACTACTAAATTTTATAATGAATGGATGATAACGTGACAAGGCTGTGGAAAAATGAAAAACAAAAGCACAGGATGATGATGATCGTTAGATTTTCTCAGATCAGCGGCAGATCCGAACACGCACCACGACCATCGAGGCATGCACACTCTGGCCGAACCACCACAGCTTATAAAAAAAATAGTCTCTATTTTTGTTTAAAACTACTTCATATAACTAAAGAGTATATTAAGATCCAACGGCTAAGATCTGTTTCCAAGTCCACTCGCTAAAGGAAGTGGACCCACTGAGCTCAGAAAGTCCACTTCATATTGTAAAACCCAATCATATACGAACTAACAGAGTTGCTAAAGATATAAATAAATCACAGTAGCATGAAATTACTTGTGTTCATTTTCAATAGTAAGAAATATATAGATACGTTATTTCTAATTAAATCAAGCAATACTTTTAATATCGCTTGATAGACGTAGTTATTCTCATTAGTATTTGTTCATCACCATCACCATCTCAATAAAAAACCATTCCATTGTAAATTGTGAGAAAATAGTTTAAAACATAAGAATATTTAATATATTGACGTTAGATGAAAAGAGGGGGTAAAAGGGACATTTAACAAAGATAGCTTGCGGTATAAAAGAGCGGGCTCCTTGAAGCGTATGAGTTTAGCAAAGACAAAGGCTAAAGGGAAACTCTTTTCTCTCTCTCTCACTTTGGATTTAATGATCGGATAAAAAGATGATGGGATTTTGCATCTGTCCGTTGGAATCTCGGCGAGACTACTATGGAGTACAGCTTCTTCCGCCATAGATGATCATCTTCTAAACCCTTGGTCTTTCTCTTACTTTGAACCTCTCTCGTCTCTCTGTTTCTTTGTTTTTTTGTTTTTTTTTATATCTGTATTTTCTTCTGGTCAAAATCCATGGAATCCAATTCGTTTTTCTTCGATCCTTCTGCCTCACGATGGCAACATGTTCTTCCTCAATCCCGCCGTCCAAGGAGCGAAGATCGATGATGAAGATGGAGGAATCATCAAAGCGAAGGCCCTTCTTTTGCTCCCCGGAGGATCTCTACGAGGATGAGTATTACGACGAGCATGACACACCCGACAAAAAGCGTCGCCTCACTACCCAACAGGTTTCTCTTTCTTTTATTTCTATCTGGGTACTTGAAAGAGTCTTCCTTATATATATGATGATTGCAGGTGCATCTCCTGGAGAAAAGCTTCGAGACAGAGAACAAGCTGGAGCCAGAGCGCAAGACTCAGCTTGCCAAGAAGCTTGGTCTTCAGCCTAGGCAAGTTGCTGTCTGGTTTCAAAACCGCCGTGCTCGTTCCAAACCAAACAGCTCGAATAGACTTCCATCTTCTCAAGTCCTCTTACGACCAACTCCTCTCTAACTACGACTCCATCCTCAACCACAACCATCTCCTCAGATCCCAGGTTTATTCACAACCGCTTCTTTTGGAGGATTAGGCCTCTGATTATACATGAATCTATTTATTTATTTTTATGCTTTATTGGTCCAAAGCCATCAACTGAAAGAAAAAGGATATGCTTTTCCTATTTCATTTTTTTAACACAATACAGAAAGAGAGAGACATTGGGGAAATCAAAAATCAATCATCGAATTAAAATTTTGATATTATGGGAGGTTGCTTTTTGTTTGTGTTGACCCCTTTGTGTTATTAAAAAGTTTTTAAGAATCTTTCTCTCACAGCTGACTTCCCTCACCGAGAAGCTCCAAGCAAAGAAGAGACAACTAACGACCCACCGGGTTCATGTGCCCGAATCAAACCTCAGCAGCGCATGATGGAACGCCAATCAAACAGAGGACGGTTGAGTTCAGGGAGTACGGGTTACTAGACGAAGACGCACCTCAACTCCTAGACAGCTGCGACTCTTACTTCCCAAGCATCCTACCCATCCACCAACCGGAGGAACGTAACAACAACAACAACGGCAGTGAGAAATGACCGAAGCTGTTTCGTCGACGTCTTTGTGGCACTACCACTTCGCCGCCCACGGTCACGGTGGTGAATCACTAGGATTCTGGGGCTCGGACTTGAAAGTTAAGGCTACTAAATAAATATATTTATGTTATGTGTGTGTGTGTGTGTTTTAGCCATGTTGACGTAATGCCGCAGAATTTGTGGACTGGTGGAATGACTCCCCGCACTTTATCAGTTATATGAAAATGTTAATGTGAAAACGTATGATTCTATATTTTAATTTAATAAAGAGAAAAGTAAAAATAATCTTATATGGTTCGACAAGTTCACTGGTTATCGTACCTATACGAAGAAGAAAGATTGAAGCCTCTCATAATTATCCATCTCAGCATTTTATAGAGAGCGAGAGAGATTTATAAAGAATCCAAGTTCCGGTCCCGTTCTAACATCAATCACCTCATGTCTTAAACAAAAAAGCAAAAAAAAAAGCGGCTTCTCTTAATACTACTAGTTAATTCCACATTAGTTTGTATGTGTGTGTACGCACACATACTCTCTCCGCTCATCCACCTGTTAGACCACTTTCAACCTCACCTTTTCTTTTGATGACATCACCAAACCAGATCTCGACATCCCAACTTACGGCTCCGCTTCCAGACTGAAACATTCCCTATATCTAACACACACATTGATTGCCTCCACTTGTTTTTCCCAAAAAAAAAAAAAAAGAGCCACCCTTTCCGTTTTCACAGTGTGGTTTCAAGGTAAATTGTTATGACCCCTCAAGTTCTTTCCTTTTCTTACCAGACTTCTGTTAGCTCTACTGCTTTCTTCTTGTGGATCCTGTAACAGGTGTGGACTTCTGCTCTTGTAAGCCTATCTTTTTGTCTCGTCCATAGGATCTGATTCTGTTATGCTTTATCGTACATAATCGCTGCATCGAGGGAGGAAAATGTGAAGGGATAGCCCAGAGAGCGTCGAGATTTAGCAGCCGCTGAAAGAGAAGACCAGTACCACCATTCATTTTTCAAGTACTCTGTCCTTTATCATGTTTTCTACCACAATTGCTGCCTGAACCAACTGAAAATCCAATTGCAACGCATCACATTAGAAATCCCACGATATGTTGTACGTAGATTAGAGAGGAGTAAAAGGTATTATATATTAACAATTAACCTCGAAAATGCTTTGAGCGATTTAACAAAACCACGCCAAGCTCGTCTACCCGTCTGGATGTGATTTCGAATTGGTCTTAAAGCTTCTTCAGGTAGTGCCACATCCATATCAAGCAAGTTGGTTTTTAAGGAACCTGAAAACCGGCAAAGCTTTGCAGAACACGTTGCAAGGAAGCCTGTGGAACCACACAACAGCTTTTAACCCACTACCTGTAGGTTTTTTGTTCTTTTCCTCTGAGTTGTCAAATCGCATCCGCTCAGTTTATTCAGCGGATTTCCCAGATCGTTTGTGACAGATCTGTCAATGATTCAGAATTCAAGCCTTCACTATTGCCTTCAGGACCAGTAAAATCACCTGATTCCCTGAATCACCACCAGCATCTAGATTATTGCAACTGGGCGATATGAGCATTGAGTCATCAGATGAATAGATGGCAACGGAAGAAATGTTGGACTTCCATTTGAACTGATCAGACCATCTCTTTAACCAAATCTCTGTTAGAATCCTTTGTCACAAACTTGGAGCAGATATCCTCAAAATGGTATGGGGAAATCGATTCTTCTTCTTGATATCTTATCAACCCAGAATCAAGTTCAGAAACATTAGATGTTTCAGCTATATATTTGCCAGCGCTAGACTTTACACTAAGATAATCGGATTTCTCTTTTGCTTTTGAAGAATCACATTTTTCTTTGCCTTCTTCAGCTGCTAATGAATAAGGAACACACTTACTCTCGGCGTGCTCCTCAAATTCATCATCACTTGCAAATGTTTTGTGGCATACGAGGCAGTGAATCATGAATGGCAAATGGATTCCAAGCATTCGCATCTACACAGTTTCTCTCGCTCTGCAACCTTTGTCTTCTTCCCCGGTTTTTATATGTTTCGATCTCCAGTTGATGCATGGACCATATCTTCTTCTCCATTGACATGGCAGCCTTCGTCACAAGATTATCAGCCAATATTGAAGAGGACGAATTTTCAGCTTGTTTGATTTCCCTTTGAAGATCGCCAAACCG
Source organism: Moricandia arvensis (assembly GCA_905132765.1). NCBI lineage: Eukaryota > Viridiplantae > Streptophyta > Magnoliopsida > Brassicales > Brassicaceae > Moricandia > Moricandia arvensis. The sequence continues at coordinate 18,961 of CAJHQP010005077.1, read as the reverse complement.
TAACCTTTTCCAGCACAGAATAGACCTCTCTCAAGTCTCTTTCTTTTGGGTCATCATCATGAAGCCATAGGACAAGCTCGCTGATCTCAGCTTCAGTTTCATAATATGTCCAGGGTGAGACCATTAGTCTTCCATGGTCAACGGCATGGAGAAATGGAGAGGGAACTTTTGAACCTGTCAAATCAACTTGTACAGATTTCTGCAACAACATGCTTCCATCAACCAAAATACAAGGATGTTCTTCTGCGAAGTAGCAACCCCAATATAGACGACCACTAGCATCACTTCCCAGAAAGTCTCTTCGTAATAGATTGCCTTAGAATCTGTGACTCTATGCTTCTGATTGATTGCTGCAGATTATGTATTTCATTACTAGTGGCATTCAAATCCTGTTGACAAGCCTGCAATTCTTGGGAAGCCAGAGAAGATGCATCATGTGCTGTCTTCAATTCCACCGCACTGGGTTTTATAGAGTGTGTTTCATGGTTCCTTCAACTGATTTGTCCAAGGTCTCTGTAGTATCTTCTCTTTCACAAGACATATGATCCGTTACCTCTATTGGTAACTCGTTCCTTCCAGGGGATGTAACTTTTTCAGGGGTGGGAATTTTGTCACTGGAAATGACATTTGACTCTCCAGTTTGAGCATCGGTCTCAAGCGGAGCTTTCCTTTGATTATTGTTAAGAAATACAGCAGAGGAGGGGTCATCATCGTGAGGAACCCTGTCTCCCAACACCCTCCTGTTGTTGATTACATCCATGGTTGTCCTGCAAAGCTACTTGAATTTTGTGGTTCGCCCATTTCCTTTAGAATACTAGGTTCAACCTTGCGAGTTTAGCCCTCAGAAATTCTTGCCGCATTTTCATGTTTTTCCATTCTGAGGAAAGAGAGCGCAAACTTCTGCTGCATTTCCATTAAGGCTTCGGCACACTGCTCGAGGTGTTGATGAACAAGAGATGAGCTAAGCAGTTCATCGCATAGAAGCTTAAGCAGCAGGATTCTCTGCATTAAAACAAAAAGAAATTGACCAGATTACCACAGCAGCAGGCCCATATGCTTGTACTAATTTAAAAGACAAAGAGTTACAAATAGATTTTTCGCACTAGTCGTTAGTCATTTGAAGTCTATATGGTATAAATATAAATATCTAAAGACTTCAGTATGTGCAAATGTCAAATAAAATAATTGTCGTAAAACATAAGCTAAAAGATCACAGCATGACAATGCAATCATGATATTCAATCTCCAAAATGAGAAGGAAAAGGTGACACATTTCAAATGAATGACCAAAAATGAGAGAAGAGGTTCAATACTTACCTCCTCAGCACTGAAATCCCAGTAGTCTTTTTTCTTCCCATCACATCTACCAGGCGAGCAGTTGTTTCCATAGAAGCTCGGGTAAGTTCACCCTGATACTTTCTGCCTTTCTGCCGTCTGACTAGTTTGTTCGATTCCAAAAGCATCCTGAGCCATGCGCTTAGCAATGACACATGAGGGACAATACAATTTCCATCAGGAATTCTTATAAGAGGGGGATTCAAACAATATGTGTGATACTCCGCATCGCATGTATCGCACAAGAGAACACTGTCATCATCTTTGTCAACGCCACATATTTTACATACCCCCTCATCCCACGGGGCCTTGGGAAGCTTATTTACTGAAACAACAATGTCCCTTAATTTCCTTCCTTATCTCTGCACTTAGACATTCCAATTTTCTGTAGCCCATAAGTTTCTGAACAAGTGGTAGAACCTATAACAGAAAACAAATAAAGGCTTGAAACTTGAGAAATAATTGCACTCGAAACTGCAACTATTTTCATAGAAAAAGGATAACATGCATAAAACTCCTGGAAACTGAATGGCAACACACAGCGATAATTTTAACACGCACAAAAAAGGCAAAACCCCTTCCAAAGCATCTAACTCTGATCTCAAAGGCCTATAACTTTCACAAACGATAAGCTTAACAAAAATTGTTTGATGGGACTGTCTCGACCATTTGACTTCAAGAGGCTAACTAAGCTGTGAACATATCACGTTGTAGAGCATAGCAGAAAAAGGAGAAAAAGACAAACCTCAGCTTCGTATAGTGACTTAAATTTTTTCAGACAACGTTTCAACCAGTTCTAAGGAATCGGGCTGATCCGCATACATAACACGTATACACTTCCACAGCTGCAAATCAGAAAGTGAAAATTAGAATGTCATCCATGAAACAAGATAAAAGTTGCATGCATAAACAAAACGGAGTCCAGGAGTATAACATCACAATGAAATTTTAAAAATAACTCAAGCATGTACTGTGTCAGACTCAATTGCTTCGATTTCTAATCATAGTTTAAAACATTATCCAACAGCTGAGCAGCTAAATTTTTGGGTGTTCAGCACTTTTACATTCATGCTCTAAATGAATAGTGTGAAAGTAACAGCACAAAGATGCAATACCGAAAATGGGAAAATATCACTTTTAGAAACTAGTTCTCATCGCACAAAAAGCATCATGCCATCAATTGCACAGAAAAATCAGACAAAGAGGGAGAGTCCTACCTCAATAATATCCTCGAGAAAAGCTTCAGTTGATCCGTCATACGCACCAACAGCCAACCTCAAATCAATAGTTCTAAAGTCTAAGGCACGCGAAACCATTGCAGGTGATCCCAAGAGTCCGTCATCATCATTATCATTTGAATTCAGCAACTTTCGGCCCAATAAAGTGCCAAAACACTTTATCCTCGTCTACAGCTGCAACATCACGCAACACAGCACGACATTTCTTCATAATGACATCAGATACACAAATAGACGTCCTCTTTTTGGTTCCTTTGACAGACTTCTGCACCAAATCTCCACCTCGAACATTGGCTAGCAATGAGAGGACAGCTTTCTGTATTCATTAAAGGGAAATAATATCATGTGTCATCAGACAGACTACATCACTGGAAGAACGTGAGACAGAAAAGGCAATTCGAGAAACAAGAAATTTCCAGTTTATGATTCAAATTTTATGTGCTTCAGGAGGGAAGGCGTTGGTTTTAGAGATTGAACCTTTGTTGGTCCTGATGCATTGCCTTTATATACTTCTTTACTGATGGAATGCTCCAATATCTTCTTTGCCCACTCTGGTGGATTTCTCTCTAAAGCATCATAGACACACTTTCTGATTCTAGTCCCAACATTTGTTGGAAGCTTTCTCACAGGTTCCAGAACCAGTGCCCATTCTGGAATATCACCATTGCAAGCGTTTGTCTCAGTAGCATCAAGGCCATCAGAATCCTCATCTTCCACAAAGAGAACATCATTTTCTCTTGTCAAAGAACCAAATATTTTTTTAGTAGCCTCTGCAAGTAACTGAAGATAAAGAGTTAATATGTACATGTAAGTCCAAAGATTATTCTCTTTCTGTGAGAGTGGTTTCGGAACGCAAGTATATTAACACTCTTTCGTATAACAATCAAAGATTTTTGCCCGAAAGATAGTACTCATTATAACACAAAGTAAATCGATTTTCCAGACTGTATAATAAAAGAGGACCTTCATGATATTCAAGAGTAACAGAATATAAATGTCAAAATATGGAAGACATAAGAAACTGAATTACTCTAAGCTCACCTATAACTGGAACATATCTTTCTTATGAGCTTGAGAAAGATCAACCTAACTAATTTCGTGGAAGGTAAATGATAGAACATTTGAAGGCCAAGAAAAACAGCAAATAGGTTCCGACCGAGAAACTAAATTTGTTATCCCGTCAACCAGTAATACAAGCAAGATCTGCAATCCAGAAAATAAATAGAAAATAACAAAAACATACCATTGAATCGGCTTCCATCCCAGCCACTCCTGTAAGTGAACCACAGAGCAAACCACCATCCCCTTGTAAGCAACGGAATACCTTACCACTTTCACGGGCAGCAATCTCTGCTGATTCGAGGTTCCCATCCATTGATAAAAGAGACAAAATGTACCTACGGGCCAATTCATGCCATGTGAACTCGTTAACAGGAAGCATATGCAGCTTATTTCTTTTAGCAGCAAGTGTACTATCATCCTTTTTGCGCCCGCGTCTGGATCTTGATTCTCCAGAATCAAAGTTTGGATCAACAAATGCAGCTACCTTGGTTTGCAACTCACATATTAGCACTTGCAGTAGCGAAATGTGAATCTTTGTTAGAAGTGCACCCAAGCACGGCCCACAAGAGGAATGTGAAATGTTGAACTCAGTAGAATCCCGTGCTTTTGCCTCTTTTAGTACAGAAGCAGAGGTATTTTCCGAAGAAGATTCATCCAACAAAGACAAAAACTTAGTAGCTGTTGAATCCTTATCGTTAATGTTCATCTCACCTCTATTAACTTCTTTCCCAGATTTATCAAGAAACAAACCATCTAACACTGGATTGACAATCTCCTGTTCAAGCTTCTCAGGTGAGAAAGCCTCCCCCAAACCCAAAACTTCACGGAAGCGCCAGAACACTTCAGATACCTGATCAGGCAAACATAAAAATTACTGTTATATGTGGCAAGACTTAGTGAATGGAGGGGAACTTTCTAGATTACCATATAACAAAAACACATGTATTACCTGAAGGAAGTCACCAACAACCCCAGGAGGAAGCCTCAAACACATAGGCCTCCCGGGAGGAGGGTGTGGATTGCTGAAACCATGACCACCATTTAGTTTATGCCTTTTGGCTTTCCGAGATATCTCACCAAAAACTTCTTCCCTGTCATTATCTCCACCTTTTGGTTTGACAACAAGCGCTCCTTCTGCTACAGTTACAGAAACAGACGAACTTCTAGTCTTCAGAGACCTATAATTTGAACATGATTCGGCACCAGGCATACGTTCAATCATTTCCTGTACAAAATCTGCATCAAGTCCAAACCTGCTTTGATCCAGCCACCTTGACAAAACATCTAGAGATGCAATCTCGCTATTATCCTTTTCACCAAATGTAGCACTGTGAGGAGCCAAAGAACAGCAAAATCTTGACAAAGATAAAATCACATTGTCTTTCTCATTTATTGTATCCCAGTTGATTTCCCTTGTTTCTCTGTCAACATGCTTGCAACGGAAGTTCATGGCACCCTTTTGCTTCAGGACATTGAAACATGCATCAACAAGTTTTTGAGACACCATTTTCCATGCAACAGACAATGAATCTTCTTCCACAACAATGTCGCCAATTTCAACCCCATGCTGCTGATTATAGGGTAGAGTATTATTTAAGTCTACTTGAGAAGAACCAACTTCCGAGCGCAGACACTTGAATGTATTGGAGAAATTTTTTTCCCGTAAACAAGATAATATATCATCTTCAAGAGGTGGGGATGGATCTGAAAGAAGGATCTCAACAGTGTCGTCAGCATGCTCGTGAATACTGTCTCTAGGATCACCTCGTTTGTCAATGTTCTGTTCCACCATTTCATCAATCTTCGGGCAGGAGAAGACAGTTGATCCAACTGGAACAAGTGATTTAGAGCATGCTGAGCGTGTAATCTTGAAAACAGGCCCAGAACTACCACCAGATACTTCGCAAGTAAATAAAGACCCTGTGATTTTATCATGCCAGCAGGACTTATATCCTAATGGATATATCATGTTGACATTGTGGTAAGACTGTCTTATGTCAATTCGTCCAAGCGACAGAACAAAGAAATCTTCAAATTGCATAGGAAGTCCTTTCTGAATGTCAAAATACACAAACATGAGGGTTAAGAATAAACAAAAACAAAGAGTAACCAGTAGAGAATCAAAATTTACACTTACATTAGCTTCCTCACAACCGCATCCATTATTCCCAGAGCTAAGAGTACCAGATGAAATGGCAAAAGGGGGCATCGTCTGACAATTGTATGGAAAACGACTGAGCTGAGCACTCACTGAACTACCCTTTTGCTCAGAAAAATTATTGTTTGGCCATCTTGCTGTCTTTCTTCTTTTGGGCATATTCAATCTTTCTTGAAGAAGAGAACTCTCATTCCTGATTTCAGCATCCATATAGCTGTAGTTACCATTAGTTGCCAAGCCCAGATAACAAGCAACATCTTGTATTGAACTAAATGTTTTCCACTCGGAGCACAATACACTGCACATAGATGATAGCAATTTGAAGGTTGTTTAAATTCGACACGCCAACCATCTTCTAATACTCCGTGCCTTTCAGATATGAAGTGCCTAAGATTTTGCAGCAACAGCTCGCTTGGATCCAAGGATGGAAATCTGATGGGCAAACTACTGTTGCTCAGGCTTAATGGGAAGCCAAAACCTAAAGTATGTGGATCGGTAGCACCCACATTCATTTTGGTATTACGAGCCACTACCCCAGAAGCTTCTAAACTAACATGTACTCTACCAGGATTCAGAAAGCTTGAATGCATCATTGAATGTTCAAAAGAGTTCCCTATGCAAGAACTGCTGGGCAGCATATGCTCTCTGGAGAAGAAAAAACAAGGAAGCACGTGAATCATCAGTGCTTTACAATTTCTGCTAGGTATTTTCTTAGACACCCAGATATAATGCATAAGGGTCAAGACTCAAGATCAAAGAACTCTCATGTACAGAAAAGCTAATATGCCATCCTATGGTACCACCAAATCCTATTCGATTAGCTTTCTAGCTTTCCTTCTGATCCCATAAGTTCCTATGCATGCAAAGACAGTTTACGCAAGGCTTGCTTTTATCTTGTCGAGCTCAACCAATATTCATTTCAGTTCGTAAAAAAAAAAAAACCTAAAGCATTAGTCGGAAAACAGAACCCCGGCTACGTACCTCGAATCTGATGTATCCTCACCTCCGTATCCCTCGGCATCACTCGGGGGAGAGGCGTTCATATCCAGGATAAGCTTTGACTTCACCCCCAACGGCCATAGTTTGCTCCTCTCGCCGCCGGTAACACAGTCGCTGCACATCCAATCGGCAGAAGGAGCAGCCTCCACTCCGTCGTTAACACAGCAAAGATGAAACCCTCGCTCACAAGCGTCGCAGACTACTACGAGCTCCATTGACTCCGGCCTTCCGCAAGCGCCGCACGCGGCATCCCGATCCGGCCCAGGAACCTCTGCAGGGGCTCCAGGCGCGGGGTCCGGATTATCATGAATTGATCTAACAACTTCAACAGGTTCATAATCTCCGTTATCATCCTGAACAGCGGTGCCGGGAGTAGCGCCGGTAGGGATTTCGTTAAGATCGATGCCGAGGAAGGAGCGATTATCTTCGCTGAGAGCGGCGCTCCTGGTTTCTCCGAGTTGCTTTTTCGTAGAATCAGTGAGTTCCATTATTCGATTAGGTTATTGGGATCGAGCATTGCCTTACATTTGAAGACGAAGAAGAAAGTGAGAGAGAGGTTTTCTTATTAATTTTCTCTCTGCTTTTCCCCAAGTTCTGTTTCGAGAGAGAAATGAAAAAAAAAAACCTGAATTATCTTTTTAGGTCAATTCTTTCAAATAATTTTTTTAATCATAAAATAACTTTAAAAATATTGAAATTATCTTTTTAATTTAAAAATTTCTAATATTCTTTTTTTAATTGAAACTCCACCTTAAAGCTTTAACCCATAAATCAAAATTAGTTAATCTAATGAGTGAATTTTGTATAACTGTATAAGTATATATTTATATTTTTAATAAAATTTATTATAGAGATAAAACTAAAATAGACATAAAAAAAAATTTGTCCCCAAAATAGCACTCAAAGAAAAAAAATAACCAAAATAGACTTTATTAAATTGTGTATATATATATATATTTATACTTTTTGGGTTAATTAATCTAAATTTAAGGTTTAGAGTTATGTGGTTGAGTTTTGGAGGTGTTGTTTATAATTAAATAAAAATTTAAAAATATTAAAATTTTCAAAATAAAAAAAATCTATTTTGAGTTTTTTCTTTCTTGAGTGTTATTTTGTGACAAAGACTTTAAAAGAACTATTTAAGAGATTTGCTTTTTATTTTATTCATTTTTATTAAATATTATTTTTGTGAAAAAAAAAACGTTTTTTGAACCAACTTAGGTTTTTTTTTCCTTTTTATCTTTTTTTGTGTGGGTTTTAAATTTTCATTCTTTTTATTTGTTTCTAATTACTCAAATAGTACTTCATTGTAACCTTAACAACAAAGGTAAAATGAGATTATTATTGTATTTAGCATATTTCCATTTATGTAATTACCTGATAGCAAGGCATGAATGTAAAATATGAAAAGGAATTATTTACTTTAGTATATCACATGATAACTTTTTTTTTGTCGACATATCACATGATAACTACAATTTTGAGTGGTTTTCTTGGGGTTTTTTTTTGGGTCAAAGAGTGGTTTTCTAGGTAAAACGATAAAGATAAGCAAGTAGTCAAAATATGTTACTGTGTCAGAAGAAAGGTAAAGAATTTAAAACCATTTGGCATCACGAGGAAAGATTCTCAAGAAAGAAGGTGTACACGTTAATGATACTACCAAAAAAAAATTCTTACTGAAGCAGTCATTTGTATTATATCAATCTGCAAATAATTTGGTACATCAATCTGAGATTGTGTCGGTTTAAAAGTAATGGTTAACTAGAAATCGACTAACTAGCCCAATCAACTGGATTCGTTTAGCTGACCAAGTGTTGAAATAGAACCCAAAGCAGGAGCGTTACAATCATCAGGGATCATTATTTATCAACATGCTGTCAACTACATCTAACAGTCCCAGTTAAGTAAAAAAGTCTACAACATTGCCGAAAAAATAGTCTGTATAACATGAGAACGTGGGTTGTTTCATCCACGTACATGTTCTTGTAACTTATGTGAATGTGTATACGCTTATGTCAAGTAAACAAAGCAGTGAAAACTGAGCTGGCTTCATGCCATTCTGGTCATAACCTCTTGAAGAAGAAATTTTGTCTTTATAACACGATTCTGTCTTGATTAAGTTCTTCGTTTTAACTGTGTCTTCAAGCTGTACATGTAGAAAGAAAAAAAAAAGAGAGGAAGAATCAAAGGATATATGTTACACATAGAAACAAGACCCTCTTCGAGTTAGAGTAGACCAGATGAAGACTGGTGTTAGTTAGTATTGATACCTTTTCAAAGTTGTCGAACAATATGCTGGCCAAGTCAGCGAGAGGCTGCTTGTCGTGGGAGGCAGCAACAGAGATGAGATTGTCGAAATCGTAGAACAAGAAGGTGGATTCAAGCCTCAAGCACATTTTAACATAGTTTAAGGTGTCTAGTCCGATCAAGTCCTCCATAGCTAACAGATCGAAAGCATTCTTTTTTAACTTTTTATGTTCTTCCTGTGGTCCCGATATCAGCTACATAGACTCATTTCTTCAAGAACTATCACGTCCCTGTCTGCTCGTTCACTGTATCTGAGGATGAACAACCCAAATTTTGTCAACTGAGCAAGTTGAACGGCTCCAAAAGTTTCAAAACTTGTTAGGATAAAGTTAAGATTATTTTTCAACAAAAAGAAAAAGCAATAAAGAACCAAGACAAAATTATCAGATTCTCCATCAAGAGAATAATATAGCTTACTGTTGTAAAAAAGAGGAGTAAGAAGAGGACCATCATCCAAAAGCCATTGTGCTGTGCCAAAAAAACATCATTGTCGCCGAAAGTTTCAGTGAGAGGAAGCTTTGCCCTTTAGGAATGAGTTTATGTGCTTGTGCTTGTGTGTTGGTTTGGGTTTTTTTATCGGTTAATAAAAAGAGGGAAGCCGGTTATCACAAATATTTTATCAGAAGGAAGAGAGGGGGTGTTTCCGTAATTCAAAACATTAAAGACGTGCTCCAAAGCGACTCCACTGCTCCGATTTGGAATTATGGAGAAATTGAGGATGGATCCGCAGACGCAGAACACTTCTTTGCAGCGACTTCAGAATGTCGAGAGGGTGAGATTTGCAGACTTAAATAGATTATAAATGTGATTTGAATATGTATATTGCACTTGCAGAGAGTGGTTAGGGTATTGGATATAGCTGGAGGAGTGATGGAGGAACTGTCGAGCCCTTCTGGCCCCAGGAAAGATTTCGTCAACAGTCATTGCCGAGAGTTCATGCAATCCATCAAGGTTCATTACTCTTCTTCCCTTCATTTCACCATGATGTTTTAAGATTTATGAATGGGTGATATTTCGTTTAGATTCTTTAGTGCTCAAAGGATATAGTGTTCTTGTTGACGACTTAATTCTGGAGGTTTTGTCTGAGTGTCCAACTTATGTGATTTTATTTTCTAATAATTACATATCCTCGTCAACTTAAAAAGGATTTCCTTTTAATTCCAGGTTTTGTCTTGTCAATGTATCAAGTGTGATTCAATAACTTCTTCTTCTCTGATTGTGAAAATTGGCCTTCTCTTGTCTCACCATCTCTCCTTCCTTTGTCTACCTTTCTTGTTTAGAGTTTTGTTTGGGTATGGTTTAATTAATCACAAAGTTCAGCTAACATTAAGCTGGATAGTCCATGACCTTTATATGCTTTTACATTATTGGATATCCATATGACAGCATGAACTTGTTGCAGGATATTCAAATGACACTAAGGGAAGAGATCAAAAGCGCCTGCGAGTACCGTCCCTTTGAGAAATGCGACTACAATGCTAGGATAGCTAATGAGATCTGCTTCCAGAAGCTTGAATATGTTCTCTCACAGCTTCATCATCTTTAAAAAAAAAACTGTATCCTTCTGATGGTTATGAAACTCTTTCTGCAGACTTTCTCCAGGTTTTACAGAATCTCCTCTACGTTGTTTGTTAATTAATATTCATAAAAGGCTTTACTTTGAGGAACACCATTATGATGTAGTTACAGGTTATCCTATGAAAAGTAAGCTTTTCATAATGGCCATGGAATACACACGGAACTCTTTGATGTGTGTGTTACTGCGTTAAACGTAATGGATGTGCTGAGAGTGAATATGCAAATGTTCAAGGCCCATGAAATAGAGCAAAACCCAATCAACGGCCCATATCACTAAACTACACGAACGAAACGGTCCAAAGGGCGGGGTTGAATTAAACTTCGCCTTTCCTTGACTTGTTCGTTTTCTTTAGTAAAAGAGGGTTTTAGGGTTCTTTGTAAGTGACGATTGTAGGGGGATGGGGGATGAGAAAGACGCGTTTTACGTTGTTCGTAAGGGAGACATCGTTGGTGTGTATCGAAGCTTGAGCGAATGCCAACAACAAGCTGGCTCTTCTGTAACACTCTTTTCTCTTAAATCGACTCAAATGTATATATTACTGTATAATATGATGCTAGATTTTTCAGGTATCAGATCCACCGATGAGTGTGTACAAAGGATATGGTTGGCCTCAAGGAGCTCAAGACTTCATATCCTCTTTTGGGCTAAAAAACGCTCTCTTCTCTGTCAATGTTAGCCATCTCAAAGATGATGAGTCTTCCGTTTTTGGGAAGCTCATTCCTTGTCCTCTTCAGGTTAGGCAGATTCTTCATCTTTCTTTACCACATCAGATATATCATATCATTTCTTTTGATCTCGTTTCAGCAACCATCTTCTTCTTCCCAAGGAGGGCCTCTCGACAAACCTCCCCAGCCTAAGAGACTATTGCAACAAATGGTAACCACCATAATCTCTTCTTGTCACCCCCTAGTTGACTCATGATTAACATGTGAGATATAGTAAATGTGTCTTGTTACCTCTCATCTTTCAGGAAACTGATGAATCAAGTTTCTTTCCACAAAAGCATCTCAAGATTGAAAGTGGCAGTATGGTTCCTCGCCTTGTTTCCTTCCACTCATCTTCCCATTCTTCAAAATGTAATAATGCCATTTCCCAACAAAATGTTTCTTATGTTTCATCTATTTAATTCGTAATCGGAGTCTATGACTTAGGATTCATGTAACATCGAGTTTGACGGCGCTTGCAAAGGAAACCCTGGGAAAGCTGGTGCAGGAGCTGTTCTCCGTGCTTCTCATGATAATAGTGTGCTCTTCTATTTTCGCGAGGGTTTAGGCATTGCACAAACAACGTTGCCAGAGTATCGAGCTCTCATTCTTGGTCTCAAGTCTGCTCTTGACAAAGGCTTTAAGAATGTCCGTGTCCAAGGAGATTCTATGCTTGTCTGTATGCAGGTCTGCTTCACCCTTTCTTCCTTCTTTATAAGGTATTCTAACTCTCTGTTTGGGAGCAAGCAGGTTCAAGATATATGGAAAACCAAACACCCGAAAATGGCTGAGCTTTGTAAACAGGCCAAGGAGCTTATGAGGCAGTTTAAATCATTCCAATATCCGACACATTGACAGGGTAAAAAGCACTAAACCCGTTTTTCTTTAGCTGCTCATCTTTGTTCTACTCAAATGGTTTGTTTGCGTAATAGTCATTGGAAGTGAAGATGAGAATTAATGGTTAGCCGTGTGGTATATCTATAGGAGTTCAATTCTGTTGCTGATGCACAAGCTAACCATGCCATCAACCTCTCAGGTGAGTTACTTTAAAATGATCTTAAAAGATCCATATTCTTTCTTTTTTCTTCTTTATAAATGGACCTTAAGTAAGTCGATGCTGTATCCAGAGGGTCAAACGAAAGAGATAGCAGGCGGCTAGAAGAAAACAAGAATCGTCATATTCAAACTAATATATTTATATTTCTGTTTGCTGGTTTATGGGATCTTGTCTTTAATGTGCTGCCTAGTAACATGATGACGGAACATGTTCCCCTGCCTGTTGTTGAATTCCTAAGAACATGTCTATCTTTTTCTTATATTCTGTTGCAGTGATAATGTTTTTATTGAAAACATTATCAACGTTTCCTTGTTATGCGGTCTTGTTTGTTTATTCAAACCCATTAGTCCACACATGTAAGGGTTAATCAGTAATTGTCCAAATCATATTCAACAAGAACAAGTGAGTTGAATAGGAAGGATAGAAGATGGTGGAGGAATATGTTATGCTGCTATCTCTAGCTAGTTAGAGACGATAGAATTAGTAATGATAGTGAAAATGTTTTTGAAAAAAAAACAAACCGATATTTATCAACTGGATCACAAAAAAACAAACAATCTCAAGAAGATAAATTACAGAGGGGAAACAAACTAATTTACAGTTATTTTATTTATTTCCCATTTACGATGTTCAACCGGATCTTGGTTGCCTTAAGAGGTGAATCAAAGCCTCCGCTTTTTGCTTTGCTCGAGTTGTTCCTCCTGCCTGAGTAAGCGCCACCAGCGGAGGAATGGCTCCTTCACGAGCCACCATGGTTCGATACACCACAGTGTCCTCGCAAAGCTTAAACAAAATCGAGACGGCCATCTCTTTCTGTCTCTGCGTTCCATCCTCAACAATCTCCACCAGCACCGGAACTCCTCCTTCCTCCACAACGGCGGCCTTCGATTCCGGCACCGACATGAGCAGGCTCATGACGAAGGCCGATTTATCGACCATGTTGGATCCGAAATCGGCCATCAACTCCACGAGCGGCTTCATAATTCGAGACTCGAGGGCTCTGATTTTGTTCTCTTGAGCAGAGCAGAGGGAGTAGAGAGCCGTGGACGCGTCTTTCTTGGCCCTGAAACCTCCCGTTTCTAGAAGGTTCACGAGGAGAGGAATGGCTCCTGATCTCCCGATCGCGACTTTGTTATCCTCCAGCTGCGATAGCCGGAGGAGTGCGCACGCGGCGTTCTCCTTAGCCGTGGGAGTTCCTATTTTCAAAGCCCTTAACGAGAGGCTTGATGGCGCCGGAAGAAGAAATGAGGTGTTTGTTGTCGTCGCAGAGGGAGAGATTGAGGATGGCGGTGACACCGTACTCCTGGACCTGAGGGTCGGAAGAGGAGATGAGAGAAACGAGCGGCTTGATGGCGCCTGCCTTGGCGATTTTGATGCGGTTCTCAGGTTTGTGCTTGGAGAGGAGCCTGATCTCCATGGCGGCTTGCTTCTGGTCGTCCATGGAAGAGGAGAGAAGGGCTACGAGATGAGGGATGAGATCGTCGGAGGAAGAGAGGAGGAGGCGTCGGCTCAGGGAAGGAGGGGAGGGAAACTCGCCGGATCTGTCGCTGTTACAGTCGCTGAAAGCTGACGAGTGATCGTTGACACTGAAATTGCGGCCCATGTAGGCGAAACCCACGTGATTCTCCATCTCCAGTGAATGAGAGTGAGGAAGTGAGAGAGAGAGTCAAATTTGTGATATCGTATTCATAAGCGTCGATGGTTTTGTTTAGCAGTAAGAGAATCTTGGTTGGGACTTTGGATGTAATAAGAGAGCGACAATAATTAAATTAATTAATATAATAATGTTTTTGGGGGTTTACATAAAATAATGATATGCTATATGGACTCAGTCTTAATGAAAGTTTGGCCCATTCAAAATTCAATAAACGGTGGCCCACTACTCTTGTTAGTTTTGTCGGTAGATTAAAATAAAACATGTGATCAGATCCGTTGTCTCTCTCTCTCTCTCTCTCTCTCTCTCTCTCTCCTCCTAGTCAAGCCAAAGGTGAAAGGTATGCCCTCTCTCTCTCTACAATGATTTGGCTTCGTTGATCGTCCGTCCTTATGGGAGCTTTAGATCTAAATTGCTTCTGATCAGACGTCCAAGTTAATGGATTGGTGCTAGATTTAACACATCTGCTGCTTTCACTTAACGGTTAGCTCAATTCCAACACGAGAGACAATGACTGTCCTTAGTTGGATCATTCATGTGTAGGAGGAGGAGGAGGAGGAGATTTCTCTTGTGTATGTCTGTTGATTTATCTATCAATGAGATTTTTTTTATTTATTTTTTGATAGGTAGGTTAAAAAAGACATGGAATCCAGCAGAGGAGGAGGTGGAATCCAACAGTTGCTTTGCTGCTGAACAAGAAGCTCAACACATTGTCAATGCCGCCAGAACCGGTATTATTTTATCCATCTTCTTTTTGCTCTTGCAATTTGAGTCCATAATATATATATATATATATTACAGCAAAGATGGCAAGGCTGAAGCAAGCCAAGGAAGAGGCTGAGACAGAGATTGCTGAATACAAAGCTAAAACAGAGCAGGACTTCCAGAGGAAACTTGAGGAGGTAGCATTTACTTCTTGTCTGTCTATACAAATACAAAATTAGTGTATAAACCATATAATGTTGGGTCAAAAACAGACAAGTGGGAGACTCGGGTGCCAATGTGAAGAGGCTGGAGCAAGAGACTGATGCCAAAATCGCAACAGCTCAAGAACGAAGCTTCCAGGATTTCCAATGATGTTGTCGAGATGCTCCTCAAACATGTCACCACTGTCAAGAACTGAATACATCATAAGAGCTTTCGAAGCTGCTCGCAAAGTCACTTTAGTTTTTGAGTTTCTGCTCTCTCGGTTACTCTCTCTCTCACTCATCGCGTCTGGTGTATCTGGATGGATTTCATTCACTCAGAGACTCAATCCTCATATTAAATTTGTTGCTATGACTTCTTTATTATCTGCTCTTTCTTTTTGTTGTTGTTTGTTGTTGTATTCATAAGTGGTTGTAATAAATGGAGAGCAAAGGTACTCGTTTATTTCATTTACCACCGCATCAGCGATAGGTAATTGTCTCATTTTGTTGTTCATTCACATCTCCAATTGTGTTCCCATATTTAACCAACACCAATCTACTCAGGACTACACACACGATACTCAAAACTTACAGACTTGGACACTTCAATCCTAAACCCCATATCAAAATTACACATTTGTAACATTTATGGTTTTCTTCTTCAATTTGTACGACTAAATTTGGGAATAAGCTTTTCCCAGACCGGATATAAATGATATCAGCGACTGAATTTTTTTAATACAATCTTTTTTCAAGAAGGTAGAGGCTTATGCAGATGGAGTGAATTTTCTCAACTTTCAAGTATTACGTAAGATATAAAACAATCAAGATAAAAGAATACCTTGGCAACACAATGTTACGTCCCTCCTCTTTTCTTCTCTCACGAGGTGGAGAGTTTGCAAATAACATGGGATCCATAGAAACTGCCGATGGTTCTGCCTTCTCGACTACGTTGTCCATTAGTTGGATCGATAAACGAGATGGCTAGGATGACTGCATATGAATTTTATATATATGGACTAATTTCTCGCATGAAAAATGGACTAGGTTGTACAGGTCTTCATGAATATCTAGGCTGAATACTCATAGTCAAGATTAGATTTATGGGTTGTCTGTAACCAGCAGAGTATCATCCTCATTCTGAGTTTCTCTTTCACTTATCGAAGTATCTGACTTTCTTCCATTCATTTCTGCTCACGTTAGTCACCGGTAATGCGTGGCTGGATATTTGTATATGCATCACTCTAACATGTCGCCAAAGAGTGCTCAAACACCTAGTAGGCTGCAAATGTCAATAAGAAGGCAGGTAAGATCCAAACTATGGGTCCAAAATAGGGGAGAAAATACCTACAGCTACAAGTCTTAGAAAAGAATACAGACCCGGTGAAGTGATCTCTATGCTTGTTACCGAAACAGGTAGTTCAGCTTCAATAGTTTAAGTAATTCTCAAAACCGGTAAGTAAGGAGAAAGAGCAAAGTTTGCACAAATTTTGCACACATCTAATTGTCAAAGCCATGCATGCACAAACCAATAGCTCTAGATTGACTATAATTAGCATCTCTCCGAATATATCATTTCACAATTAAGCAAAATAACTCCTAGCTTTCGAAATGAAACTCTTATGACTTCCTATCAACATTTTTCAAAACCCTTTTCCATGCTCTCACTTTCTTTGTTCATGTCATAGACATACCTTGGTATGCAAGAGGTTGGGTTAGTCTTCCTCGGTATAGTGTTACTAAGTGCTCCTTTGGTTTACGTTTATATATATGGCGGATGATCAGCAACCCCTTAGGGTCACAATCATAGAGTTCTTTTCGTAGGGAATGCAGTGGCTAATCTTCCTCCGCTGTTTGACTTCCTAGCGGAAAGAATTCAAGGCAGATTCGGAATGGGATTCTTCGGCAGAGTGGTTGTATTGTGCCTTCTTCTATTATGTTACGCTTTCGAAGCTTGATCCTAGAATGGACCAATTCAGAGTTTTCCGAAGCACTTCTTGGTATGCTCATCGAATTCTATAGTATCACATGATATCAGAAACATAGAATGTGGAAGTATGGTGGTAGCATTGTCTTTTGGTTGCTGGTTCAGTTGCGAGCTTCACAGGTGAATCGTAGAGAGAGACTTAGCAGAAATAGCGATCTCAATCCCACGAGCCACTATTTCGATGAATAGTGCGTTGTTGGAGTTCTTATTTGAGATATAGTAAATATACAATATAAGAAAAATAATAATAATATACAATATAAAAAATAGAAAATTACATAACATCTATCTGAAAATGATACAGTAAAAAATAATAAATAATATATATCACTTATAAAAAAGAATATTACATTAAATATCTATTGTAATATTATCATTAATATAAATCGAGAAAATAATATAAATAAATATATAATATAAGAAAAATAAGTAAAATACAACATAAATAAGAATAGTTATATAGTTAACATTTGAAATGCAATAAATCCGCCGCACGTACGTAATAACGTGGATTAGACCCTAGTATAATAAAAAGTAGTAGATGTTATAGTGTCGTCATATTATCTGCAAAGAATTAAAATGGTCTTATTAATTAAGATAATAAATTGTGTAGCATCGATAGTATTGATTCTCGGTTGTACATACACTTTGATAATATATTAACATCTCTATAGATCGAATCTTAATGGTGGACGACTGATATGACTTACGTTAGTTATTAATCTTTATTGACTATTATCATATTAGCAATGAATTTAGAAACTTAAATCATTTTGCCTATAAGCTTAACAAGATGTAAGTTACTTTTATATGATATAGTATATATATATATAATATATATTATAGGTAGATAGAAGATATATAGGAAGCTCACAAATTATATAACTATTGATATATTATTATCTCTATTAATTTCTCTCCAAATCAGTCACTAGCAACTAATAAGAGGAGACAAAAGAATTATAACAAATTTGCAATACTGAAAAGGATTGAAAGCAACATATTGTACCGAAACACGTTTGCAAAAACTATAGATAATCCAAGCCTGCACTCCATTGAAATCTTCCGCGGCCAAAGAGAGTAGCATGAGGGAAGCCCGAATGAAACAAGGGACACTAGCTAATGTCTCAAATGTATTGATAGTTTCTTATAAAAACATTTTGATACTCATTTGAAACATAAAATGTTAAATAACCTAACTCGATCATTTCATTCGCGTAGTTACAGTAGCAGATTCTTCTGTATTTCCACTTGATTTATGGTATCTTCACGTGCGTGCCTAGTAAAGAAAATTTGAAATATTCGCTTATGCCACAAAATTTTCTGTAGAAGATTTATAGGGCATCATTTAGTTTAACACACTAAATCACTAGCATTATACTCATCACTTATTTACCTTTTCTATTTATACATATGTTCATCTTATTTTATTTTGCCATAAAATATATTTTCTCCATCTTTTATATGTTTATTGTGGTAAAGCCATTTCTTCTTTCTTTTATATGTTTCTTTTTATCTAGGATTTTTATCTTAATTTGTTTATTAAAACTTAATTTACAATTCTAAATAAAATTTAGGTATATGAAATACTTTTATATGTTGCAGTTTATATTTATAAATAAATATACAAGAATAAAATTCTGAAAATTGTATTTACTTTCTATCAAAATTTTTATATCTTAAAAATATACTTTTATATATTAGTTTCATGATTAAATGATATTTATATTTGATTTAGAGCATACAAATGGTTCTTGGCTACGGCTCTGTAGTATCTTCATGATCTTTACATCTTAGACTAGTGTGTTTTTGACATCAGAGAAGTTTGATTTCGATTTGTCCAACTGGAGCTTTTCGCAAAGAATTATTACGGACTACGAATATCTACTTGTTCTGCCTATTGTTAAAAATATCTTATACTAGAAGTTTGATACATATTCATTATTCAACCACTAAGTTTGCTTAGGATGTAT
>CAJHQP010005076.1:0-49161 GCA_905132765.1 Moricandia arvensis | reverse complement strand
TGAATTACTATAATACATATATAATATTTCTATTATTATTTTTAATAATATTATATTTCTATTGGGATTAAGAAATATAAGATAATCGTCATATCTATGATGTTAATATACGAACATCAACAAGAGGTGGACCCAGGCGACTTAGAGCATGCCCATCCATTAGATACCCATATAATATCTCAAACAAGATAGATAATAAGATTAAAATGTAATATGTTCTATTTGATAATTTTTAATTTATTAAAAAAAAGTCACTCAAAGATCGCCACATCTCAAAGGATAGTAGTTGCGGTCGAAGTTCATGGGTGATGCATCAATCAACCGCATACTCTTCCAATTTACATATGCGAAGGCTCCTGATATGCTGGGGATGGATTTACACCCTTCTGAAAATCCATCAGATGAAAGGCAGCCTAACAAACTCAGACGACAAAAAGGGCGTCCTAGCCGACAACAAGGAAGGAGAACGGCTCGATCCGAAGCCGACGACGGCGAGTTAGAAATATCGTGCTGACGCAACGAGATTCGAGCTCAGCACGATGAAACTGCGTGTAGCCGAACATGCCTTAGCCCGCGCTGAAAAATTGATCGCCTACGAGAGAGCCCGCCCGTTAATAAACGAGTCACAAGCTAGGGCGAACGGAGTCTCGTAAGACTATAAAGGAGGGAGGGATGAGGCGTAAGAAGGAGAGGAGAATTTTCGGCTAACTTTGTTCTTTAAAATATTTCGAAATCAATTGTTCATGACCTTGAAAATAATAAGTATCATTTCAAGTTGTACAACGTCTTCGAAGTAAGCCTTAAATCGAGTTAGATCTCTAGATAATTTGCCCCACCTAACCCGGTTACATCATGATAGTAAAAATTGTTGAATCGTTCTACTCTAATCGTGTTACGAATCTAAAAAAGATTGTGAGAGGTGTTGAGTCAGGAAGAGTAAGTAGAGATTACACATGGAATTGCTATGGGTAGGTGCAAAAGGATTATAAAGATTGGGATCATCAATTGAAACATAATCCACAAAGGCATTAGATGACACTATCAGGTTTTCGCGCTATTGCCAAGTTATTGTGGCAAAATGGATTTAATGGAGCAGGCAAAAATGACCAAATGAATTGAAGCCCATGGCCCAAGGCTTCAACCAATCTGACAAGACATATCCTAATCCTTGATAGCAATTCCAAATATATAAGGTTTCGAATGGTAAAAGCAGTTCAATGCGGTGCAGATCAAGTAAGATCATGCAGATCAAGCAGAACAAATGCAGATTAAGCGGATCATGCAGGAGAATTGCAGATCAAAGCACATCCAAGCAGATCAAATAATTATGAATGGCAAATAATAAAATATGAACAATTTCAAACATATAAAACACATATAAACACAACACAATTATATATGTTATATATTACAATTTACTATAACACTCATGCGGGTGTTAGTCATGGTCATCTAAGTACCCCTCGACTACAATTCGGTCTTTCCTGAATGTTGGGGTTCAAAATGGTTTTACATGAATATACGGACGGTGTCGAGTAGGATCATTCAAGGTCCAGGTAAGTTTGTAGGAACCTAAAATATTTTAAAACTGTTGGTTTACAAATATTATTAAATAATTTTTAAAAATAAAAATAAAATAAAAATCAAAACTGTCCGAGGAGACTATTGTGGTCTCTGTCATAACATTTTGGATAGGATTTTGATCTCAAACATTAGAGATAATATTGCAGAAATGGTATTAGCAAAGGCTGGCTCCGGGCCTAGGGGAGATTAAGGCCCAAGGCCCGAACTCCCCTGGAAATTCAAAAAAAAAAAAAAAAACATTATTGTTACTTATGCTGAGATGTCCCCACGGTCCCAAAATCTGTGACGGACTCACACAGACGACACGAGACAACACCACAAAGTTCAACACCTTTTTAACTCTCTCGCCTACATCACAAGATTTTTTTTTTTCCAATAACTATACTATATTTTCAATAATTAATATATATTATACTTGATCAAAATAATATATAACGATTATCAAATAATAAAAGCTTACACGGCAGAAAGAATGAGCTAAAGATTTTTTTGTTGTTTAAAACTTTTTTGATGGAAGAATATGTTGAAACTAGTTGTAACTCACTTTATTTATAGTGTGATGAATTAATATTTTAAAAATTAATTTAACTTTACGGAAAAATTTCTATTGGCTGAAAAATGGTAGAATTGTTGTACTCCCATCAAAAGTTGGGATGGTAGAAACCAATGCAGAGCGTCTGCTTTTACACAGATAAAGACACAAAAATTGTATTTGGGCAGGTCTCCTGCAATTTTTTTAAAGACCTAAAAAAACTGTGATTGGCATGTGCAGTACAGAAAATACTAATGTGCATGACATCTGTCAATGATCTACATCTCCATTTCATACACTAAGGTGGAATTATATCCTCATCAAAGTAATAAAGTTAAGCGAATGAGAATTTAACGTTTACGTTTAATGTTGTTAACTTGCAATTCAATTGTGCCAGTTTAGTTAAAATATTTAGTGGAGACGGATATGTGTAAAGGAAAACATTGGTTTGGTTAATAAAAAAGTTATTATTGAGCAAAAATATGTCTAAATAGCCATTTAAACATTCTTAAAAAACACTAAGACAACAAAGTTTACGTTCAAGAGTTATATGTAAGTTTAGAAACATTTGAGATCCTATATTTTGATTTTCCTAAAACCATTTTCAGTTTCTCAAACGAATATAACCAAGCTGAAGAAATGAAAATCAATCTCTAAATTCAAAACGAGGTTATTCTGTATTTTCAGATTCAAATTTTCTTTTTTTTTTTATGAAAGCTGGTTAAGATTGAAATATCTTAAACAATATTGTTCTTTTGTTTCATAACAGTGATTTTATTATGTTGTTAACATGTCACATGACAGAGAAATTTACTAATTGAGTAAATCACTGCAAGTTTATGAGTTAAGATTACAAATTTAAATAGCTAAATTACACTATATTTATAATTTAATATTAAAAATATTGTATTATTATTAATCAAAAAAAATATAAAAGACATGATTGGATCATTTTGCAAGATTGCTGAAGGCCTTTTGCATTTGTGCTTCAGACTATCAGAGGAGACTATTGTGTCTCTGTTCATAACATTTTGGATAGGATTTTGACTCTCAAATGTACCGAGGTGCATAATTTTTTCTTGGTAAGCGAGGTATCTTCTGATCTTATCAAATCCACTTTATTCAAGCTGTCAAAAAAATGAACTCATGGTCAAGATGGTCTGCCTTCATAATTTTTTCAAGGAATATGGTCAGGGTCGGCCCTAGGCTAAAGCCCAAGAAGCAAGGGCTTTGGGCGTCAAATTATCTATAAAAACTAAAGGGCATCATTTTTCATAAATAGTGCTTTAGTGTAGTGGTTGAGATTGTAAAGTTCCCTTCCAAGAGTGAGCGGATTCGAATTCTGATCTTTGCAAAGGCATATTATTATATTTTTGCTTTAGGCGTGAAAAAGTTACAGACTGGGCCTGAACATGGTCCATTCTTGAGTTTGAGATTTTGGAAGTAGCTAAGGAGTTTTTTGAGGAACCCCTTTCATGCCTTCTGTCCCAAACAATACTTCATTTGTCCTTACTCCGAAAATACCAAGGACCTAGAGAATTGAGGAATTTGTCTTCTCTTTGTCTCAATACGTTGTAACAAAATTTATAACCAGGGCCGGCTTAAAGTTAACAAGGGCCCTTGGAAAAAACTTTTTTAAAGGTCCAATAATAACTTACTTTCTTAAGTTGGGTAATTTTTTTTTTCAAAAAGTATTTCAACACAAGCATCCTTTTATTTGATATTTCAATTAGAAAAAATTGTGAACTATATTTTAATGCAATCCAAATCTAGATTATATATGGTAATGAAAATAATTAGGGCCCCTAATATTGCTAGATTTGTAGGCGAGTCCGGGGCGGTCGTGCTGCCTGCACTCCATATTAAGCCAACTTTGCTTATAACGAAGGTTGTCTCTTGTCGTCTCAAAGCGGTTGTCTTACATTAACTTGCCCAAACCAAAACAACATTTGTAGAAGATAGGTTGCTTCTTGAAAATGTGCTTCCTAGCTCCTGAGGTGTTGAATGGGTATCACTAATACTTCTCCTAGAAACGCCGTGAATGTGGACATCTTTAAAGGCGTTTGATTTTATTCGATGGGACTTCATCCTATCTTTATTTGAGCATGTCAGTTTCTGGATAATCTTATCTGCTGGATTATAGCATGTATATGTTGCCCTCGTTCTCTTATCTATTAACGGGGTGACTTCATATTATTTTAATGGATGTTTTGTCTTCGACAAGAGACCCTCTCTCTCCTTCACTTTTTTTCTTGGTTATGAACGTTCTGTCTGTTATGTTGAAAAATGTGGCTAGATACGGGATCTTTGACTATCATCCTTGTTGTCCTCACATTACGTTGTGAGTGGTTTGGTGTCAAGCTAAATTTCTATCCAAGTCATCATTAAGGAGCTTACCAGAGAAACGACTATATCTCCTGAGTTTTTTTGCCGATTACCAAAGCACTGCGCTCTAATTACCTCATTTCTTTGAATCCGTCTAGGAAAAAGTAATGGAACATTCTTCTGGTATGATCCTTGGACTCCCTTTGGGTCCTCCTCGTTTTCTTCATGGGTTAAACAACACCTTCTCATATGGGCATGCCAATTAACTCTTTGGATGGGCATGTGGGTTTTAACCATCTGCACACTTTGGCCAATAGCTCGTAGTCGTGGTTGCTATCTTTACAGTGGACCTTTTGAAAACTCTAGATGTTTGTTGCTGGTATGTGGGGTCTTCTCCTCATAATAAGTTTTTCTCCAAGCAGGTTTGGGATTCAATTCGACCATCAAATCCTATTGTCCCTTGGGCTCGTATTGTAATGGCATCAAGCTATTTGTGCCAGAACACTTGATCAAACGCTTGGTTCCTCCTTCTAAATACGAAAAACTTATATTCTTTTTGAACAAGATGATGATCTGAAAATCTGTGAGGTTTGGTCAAGCCATCAAATGTGCTTAACTTGGGTTGGCTTGCACAAGTTACGCGCCGGAAAACTTATGGGCCTAATCTATGAAACCCATTAGGTTAAGTGTTGACATAAAAAGAATGAGAGGTCACGACATGTGCCTCTAAGCCAAGCTTCTGGGAGGCAGAAGCATCAAGCCTCTTTGGAGGGCTTCCATGGCGTTTTTGGAAAAATAGAGTAAGCTAGAGATAGATATGTTACTTTAGGCTTAGCTCTTAGCCATGTACTTCTCGTGTATTCTTCTTTGTACTCTCTAAGTTTGTTTAACCAGGACAGAGAGATTTATGATCTTGTAAACCACGTTGGAGGTGTTTTCCGATACTTCATAGTGGATGTTGTGGATCTTGGATCCACCCCAGATGTAGCGGTGCGGCCGTGAACTGGGTGAAAATTTTTTGAGTCATGAACAAGAATATATGTGAACCGTATGAGTAGGTCCATGGACAAAGGTAACTCCATAACAAAGTGGTATTAGTGCTTGCTAGTGTGATTGCTTGCTTGTTAAAATACCTTACAAAGTGGTATTCAGAGCACAGACCATCGATTCACGGAGTCCACCTCTTGAGGAGGAAAGACATATGAAGAAGCTTCCTAGCAAGACAGAAGAAACGCAGGGTTCAATGGAAGCTGGTGGTCACATGGTTTTGCCTTAATCAGAAGCAAAATTAGAGCATAAACCGGAGATCAAGATCAGGTGAAAGAGGTTTTCAGTTTACAAGAGAAGAAGGAAAACTGTTGGATCGTTCTTCGCTGCAGCTGCACAAGTTTATGGAGGAATGATACATGAATCATTTGAATCGGTTGAGATGATTTCTAGCTACATAATTTTAATGTTGAGATCTTGCTAAAATCTTTTTCAAAAGATTTTGTTATAATTTATATATATTTATATTTAAAATAAAGAGATATTATGATTAAAGTAGTTACAAATATTTTATCATTAGTTTTAATGAAATACATTTTATTAAAGTTTTCTAATGATGATCCAAATAAAAAATTACACATGAAATAAGTCATGATTCTATTTTAATATAATAGATATGTTTTGGATTTGTTGCGTGTGGTTCGTTGCAAAAGCTCAACATTAGCGTTACTCTGAGGAAATGGGATCAAAGTATACAATGGCTACTTTCTCTGCCTATTGGAAAGATATCGACAGTGGCAGCTTTTTAGGTGTGGAGTGCACGTTCTTTACTAGGCTCTGGTGGGACGAACATAACCGCCGTCGACGAACTCACTCCTCCTGAATCTGTCCTAATCAACAAGTGAGATGTCTTTTGAAAGAAAAATTAATGGTGCTCTCCCAACTTAGGTGTGGAAGATAGGTATAACCCTTGCTAGAAATCTGTGGTTTTCTTTCTGAAGTATTTCATTTGTTTCGGTCTTTAAGACTGTTCCTGTAGGCAAACATAAATGAGGGCGACAGTGAAAATAAATGAAACCTTAGGGACCTAAGAGAAAAGGAATAGAAGGAAGAAATCGTCCACTTTGCTTGCGGCTTTTAGATAAAAAAAGATTCGATTTAGTTCCCTTTCTTCGATTAGCTAGAAACCCTAGACCCGCCCGGATCTACCATCAGATTCGGCCGATTCTGCATTCTCACTTTCTAGTTTTGGTGATGGAAGCTTAGCTTAGCCATCGACGGAAGCAGAATCTGCTGTTAATCGCCACTTCCTTTTGATGGCTTCCCAACGCCGGTAAAGCCCTTCTGGATGAACACGCCGAAGACGCCAAAATCAAAGACGAAGGTGAGAAAGACGCCGCCGCGAAAGCAGCTTTTGACGCCACTTTCAAGGCGTAGACGCAACCACGCCTTGATTGAGCCTCCTCCGTCGTCCACGGTGCCGGAATCATCTTCACCTGAGTCCGACAGCGATTCCGATGACGATCTGATTACTTATCGAGGAAGCCGATCGTCTGTGGATCCGAGTAAGTCCACGGCTTTCTGGTGCTGGGATCGTGAGGAAGCGGCTTGTGCCCGGTCTACGTTTATAGTTTGTAACCAAGGACTCTGATGGAAGGAAAGTTCCTAATGGTGGAGCTTTGATTAAGGTTAAAGTGTCTCCTGGTGTAGGTGTGGGTGGTACAGATCAAGAAGGTGTGGTGAAAGATGTTGGTGATGGGAGTTATGCTGTTACCTACGTTGTGCTAAGAGAGGTACTATATGGTCAGCATTGAGTGCAATGGGGTCCTATCATGGGAAGTCCTTTCCCTTCTTCTTTAGCCAAGGTATGATCTTAAGAAACTCTTGTTTTTTTTACTGTTTGTTTGATGGTAAAGGTTTTGTCTTTATCAAAAAACTGGAACAGGGTCTTCTTCTACCGGACTTATTGGTTCTGCTCCAGCTTCATATTCAAAACCTTATCAATCAGACAATGCCGAACATGCCCAACTACATGGTTCTGTCTCGGGTGCTTTCCGGGGCTGTTAGGATGGTTCCAGGCATTTCCCCTGGTCCTTCTGGTGGTGTTATATTGCCTGGAGTTGGAGCTTCTCTTGGGGAGTGTGCCGGGAATATCTTAATGGTAGGTGTGCAAACACTATGTGCAAGTTGAATCACCCTCCACAGAATTTGCTGATGACTGCTATAGCTGCAACAACTAGCATGGGTAATCTAAGTCAGGTACCTATGGCGCCTTCTGCCGCAGCAATGGCTGCTGCTCAGGCTATTGTCGCCGCACAAACCCTTCAAGCTCATGCTTCTCAGATGCAAGCGCAGGCTCGATCAAACCAAAGGCTCTTTAGGTAATCTGTCCTTTCATTCTTGGTCTCTCTCTCTTGATTTGGGTCCCCTGTGGATATGATTACATAGAAATTTAGTTTGCTTCCTGTTGTGATACTCATGAGTTGAAGTAGCTTTTGATTTAGGTTCCCCAGAAAAAGAAGTGAAGGGGGAAGCGTTGAAGAAATTTCTCCAAGTTAGCAACTTGAGTCCACTGCTTACAACTGAACAGCTTAAGCAGCTATTTAGCTTTTGTGGCACAGTAGTTAACTGTACTATAACTGATTCAAAGGATCTTGCTTATATAGAATACGGAAAGACCGAAGAAGCAACCGCTGCTTTGGCATTAAATAATATGGAAGTCTGTGGTAGGCCTTTGAGTGTTGAGATTGCGAAATCACTTCCTCAAAAACCATCTTCGGATAACTCTTCTTCGTCCTCACTACCAATGATGATGCAACAGGCCGTCGCGATGCAGCAGATGCAGTTCCAACAGGCTATATTGATGCAGCAAGCCATGGCTACTCAGCAGGCGGCGAATAGGGCTGCCACCATGAAGTCTGCCACTGAGCTTGCAGCAGCTAGAGCTGCAGAGATAAGCAGGAAGCTGAATCCTGATGGAGTTGGAAATAATGAAAAAGAAGATGACCAGAAACCTAGGTGTGTTTCCATGACTTGTGACATGTTCATATTATTTAAGAGCTGGACTGATAGTCACCACTCTTGTGCAGGTCACCATCTAACTCTCCTGCAAGGTCTAGATCAAAGTCAAAATCACCAATTAGTTACAGACGAAGGCGGAGATCTCCGTCTTATTCACCACCCTTTCGTCGCCCAAGAAGTCATAGGTCAAGATCACCGTTCAGATATCATCGGCGATCAACCTATGAGGAGAGGAGGAGGTCATATAGAGATTCTAGGGATATTAATGATAGTAGGAGATACGGTAGATCAGATGAACACCATTCATCTAGGTCAAGGAGAAGTAGGAGTGTGAGCCCTAAAAAGAGAAAATCCCAACAGGAAGATTCTGAGCTGTCAAGACAACCGGCATAGCTCAGCTCGTGGTGAGAAGAAATCATCTCGCGGTGGTTCACGATCACCAAGGCGACACAAGGAAACTAACTCAACACCAAGAGATGATGAAGAAACCAACATAAACGCAGAACACGTTCGAGATCTGGGTCAGTGGAAGCTTCTGCAGATAAGAAGGATGAAGCTAGTGATGAGGAACTGAAACATCACAAAAACCGGTCAAGGTCAAGATCTCGTGAAGATCGGAAAAAAGCCAGAGACGCATCCCGAAGTTCTGATGATACTAAACTGAAGCACAGGGGAAGGTCCAGGTCTAAATCATTGGAAATCAGCAATGGCTCTCATGAGAATTTTGATGTTGCTGAAGACAATGACGATAATATGAAGGGGGAGAGGAGGGGAAGGTCTAGGTCTAGATCATTGGAAGCTAAACACAGGTCTTCTAGAAGAAGTGAGCTGGATGAAGATAAAAGCAGAGGATCACGTAGAAGGAGGTCCAGGTCAAAATCAGTGGAAGGTAAGCGTAGTCATCATGCCAAGGAGACTCAGAGCAGGGACAAAAAGTCTAAGCGCCGTAGTGGAAGGCGGTCGAGGTCAGTATCTTCTGAGGGTAGGTATAGGAGAGAGAGAAGGACATCCCCTGGGTATTCTGATGAAAAGAAAGCATCAAGACATAAGAGGCACTCGAGGTCGAGATCGAGAGAGAAGAGGAACAGTTCAGGAGATAAAAGATCAAAACGTCATGAAAGATTGCGGTCAGCTTCTCCTGGTGAAGACAAAGGACGAGGCGATAGATCCTCTCCGGTTAGTTCTGAATGATCAGCTGTTTAAGTAACAGACTGTGTCCTCTGGTCTTTTTCTCCAATTGGAACCATCTACTTTTTCAAATTTTAGTCAATGCCACTTTCCGATAAACTGTTTAAAATTATCAAAGTTGTTTCTACTTCACTTCTTCCAATGTAAACAAGAGGGTTGTTGTTTAAGCTTTCAGGTAAAGACAAAGGTAGCTTCTGTTAATGGTCTATTTAAGGAATCAAAACACAGAGAAAACAGTAAATTATATATAGGGTCGGTTTCTTAGATAAGTGATGAATTAGAAACTCATAGTCATTAGTTATGTAATAAGTTTAAACTCTATCTCGCCCCTTGTTGGGACAGGGTATCCATATTTGCCCTTTTCTATATTTTTGTAGACCGCCACGACTGAGTTTTTTTTTTGGGGGGGTTATATTATATAGCCTGTGGAGTAGGATCAAACACCGTATGGTCTGATCTTTGTTAAACTTGAGGACTCACAAGTTTAGTCTTCACAAGGAGGAGGATGGGGAGGAAAACCAATCTATGGATGTCTTCATCTCGGGTTTTGAATTAGGTGATAGAACTTGAAAAGTTCAGTGAATGTATAGATTTTCCTTTTTCCGATCTTGTGAATGTATAGATATAGAGAATACATTTGCTTTCTTTTGGCTCACTTATATATTAAACGATAATCACTTTTAAAACTTACTTTAAAGACTTATTCACAAAGTCTATGATGTTTTTTCATGAATTTTTTTATTTTGAAAAACACTAATGTGTCAAATGGATAATATTTTCATAAAAAATTGACTTTAATGTAAACTACTCCCTCTGTTTCTAAATATTACATATTTTAAAATTTTCACACATTTAAGAAAAATTTAATATTTAGCAATCAATGCATGAAATTTTAAAAATATAACAATTTTCCATAAGCTTTAACCAGTAGCAATTCAGGAATTTCAAAATTGTCAATTAATATTTCTTGGAAGTTTATAATTCATTATTAAAAGTACATAGAAAATCTAAAACATTGTTCTTTTAAAAACAAGTAAAAAGTGTTAAAACATGTATTATTTAGAAACAGATGGAGTATTACTTTTCTTTTAAATAAATTCTTACGTAACAATTAATGTGTTCAAACATTAACTTTCTCAATTCTACCCCATACAATTTAATGTGTTCACACACTAATTTTTTCAATCAAATCATTTTTATTTTTTGTATTTTTAGCTTTTGTATTAATGAATTGAAGTTCTCTCAGTGCAACTATTGAATAATATCATTATTGAAGTTCTTTTTTAGAAAATCATTAAGATACACATCAACTAAAATGTTGAAATAAGAATGGTTTTAGAAATTTAAAGTTTCATACCTTGCTGAACTTTTCCATGGTTGAGGTTTGTGTACATGAATGTAACAATAATTGCGATTAATTATGAATTAAAGAAATTAAGTTTAAAAACACCATACACAAATTTGAATCTTTAGTTTATTCAAATATTGTTTTTCTTTCCAGAGTTTTGGTATCAATCAAGAATTTAAAGCAAAATCAGATTAGTAGAAAAAATCAAAAATCAGAAAATCTTTTAAAGAAAAGAAATACGCGAAATCGCTTGAAAAAAAAAACAGAATTCATGTGCCAAATGAAGAGATCAAATATTTTTGACGCAACCTTACTCCATTTCACCGGCTATATCTTGTTTTCAGATTTTGTGGACTTAGGTATATTTGCATTTTTTTAATTACATAATTAAATTGGGCATCCAAATTCGAACCGAATCAGCAATGATTCTTACCAAATTCAAACTGAAATTTGTAAATATCCGAATCAGTTTTAAATTTCTAATTCTAAAAATCTGAAGTCCAAATATACCAACTAAATCCGAACAGATATCTCAATATCTATCCCTAGAAAAAATTATATGACAAATTCCTTAATACAATATAACATAAATAATATAATCAAATGTTTCACTTCGCGCATGGCGCATATCACTACCTAATTCTTTATTATGTTTAGGTTGTTAAGGATTGTAAGTGTATCGTTTTACAAAAGTAAAACAAAAGGAAATTGTATCTATTAAGCAAGTATGTTTGCCACACAAAACTAAACCAAATATGCATTATTAGTTTATTACAATGACACATTCGAACATACATCATTTAACTATACGATTACAACATGTTTTCCTTATTCAGTCTTTTCACAAACTTGCAATCGTACGCTCGTAGCATATTTATCACACAAAGAAATGTAAACACACGTTACAAACAGGGCCGTGCCTGACATTTGCAAGACTAGAAGCGGAAAAAAAAATTGGCCCCATAACTTAATATAAAAATAACTTCAAATAATAATTTTAAACAATGTCAAAACAAACATATATATTAATACATTATTTTTATAATATAGCTCGTCTTGCATTTTTACTTGCAAACTCATCTATCAAGTATGTATAATCAAGTTCTTTAATCATAGCTCTTTCAATCGACAATATCGATAATCCATTCAATCTTTCTTGAGACATACTCGGTCGCATATATGACTTTATGAGTTTCAACTTTGAAAAACTTCTTTCTGCTGTAGCAACCAAAACTGAAATAGTCATTATTATACGATATGCAATCTATGTGTTTGGATAACATCTTTCCATCTCTTCAAAAAAATCTAATGCCTCAATATGTTTAATTATTTCTTTTGGTAGAACATTTCTTAGAAGATTCAACTCCATATACAGATCATTTCCATCAATGTCAAAATGCACACCATGCTTTAGATAAGCTTCTAGGTTGGCACAAGAAGTCACCAAACTATCATCTTTTGCAATTTTAGTTTCTTCAAATAAAAAAAATCCAAAAGTTTTCTCATAATTTTGAAGTTGTTCAAATATTGTCCCAAGGGAAACCAAACTCTGATCCACAATTTGATGAAGTAATCAATCCTGAAATTTTCTTCTGATGTTAGCACTACATTTTCTCCAATATTTTCAGGTTCTTCATTAGGATATCGCTTTTTTCTACTAGCACGTTTTGGTTTCACTGAAAAGCCAGGATTAATCTTCATATCTATAGCGATACATTCAGCTTCTATTTTTGCTTCCTGAAAGCCGATTTCTCTGTAGCTTTTTAGTAGGCCTGGGTCTTCGGGTCTTCGGGTCAGGTTCGGGTCGGGTCGGGTCTTGTCGGGTCGGGTCTTGTCGGGTCGGGTCTTGTCGGGTCCAGGTCTTCCGGATCTTAGATATTTAGACCCAATAAGGTAATTAGATTTTGTCGGTTCGGGTTATGTCGGGTCCGGGTCGGTTCGGATCTTAGATAGTTGGACCCAATAGGGTAATTAGAATTTTTCGGTTTGGATTCGAGTCGGGTTCGGTTCGGGTTTTTTCGGGTCCTGTCCAAAAATTACCCAAAAACATACAAAAAAAAATCTGAAAATAATTAAAATTCTTAAAATATCAAAAACTTTACCTAAAATTGATCCGAAAACATAAAAAATACTTAAAATTTATTCGATTACTTGAACTATATTTATAAAAATCTAAAATTTACATTGCAACCCAAAACTATACCAAAAAACCCAAACTCCAAACTTAAAAAAATATTTTAATACCAAAAATATACTAAAAGCACCCATATATACTTAATATATACTAGAAGTTTGGATATTTCGAGTACCCTATCGGGTCTTGAATTCGGTTCGGGGTGCGGGTCCAAGACCCCCGGGTCCTCCACAACAGAACTCAATAGAGTAAAATGACATTATCCATACCCGACCCGAACCGTTTTTTTGGGTCGGTTCCGGTTCGGATTTTTGAGTCCGGGTAAAATGCCCAGGCCTACGTTTTAGAAAAGAAACAAGTCCTTGCACCTGAGAAATAGCAATCATGATATCCATATATTCTGACTGTAAAATTTGGCTTACTTTATTCACAGTAAATAGAAGCTCATATCAGATGACTATTCCAAATAAGAACTCAAAATTTATAATTCCATGGTTGTCACTCATTGCAAGAGACTCAGTCTCGCTTCTTGTTTTAGGATTATCACTGTTATCAGCCAAATAAATAAAGCTTCTTGAATCTGAGGCGCTTGATATCGTATTGCTTTCACACTGTTAATGTGACTCTCCCAGCGAGTTTGTGATAACGGTTTCACTGTTATACCATTCACGATATCTCTGAAAACTTCAGCATTATTTGTCGAAGAAGAAAACAAACAATAAATGCACTGAAGAATTCCAAAAAATGAAATTGATGTCTCTGACGAGAAAGCTATGTCGGAAAGCGTTAGATTCAAACTATGACAACCACATGGTGTGTAAGCTGCTCTTGGATTAATGTCAAGCAACCTTTTTTGCACTCTTTTATGCTTCCCTCTCAAGTTTGACCCATTTTCTTAACTTTTCCTTCTAATGTCAGCAATACTCAAATCAAGATCAGCCAATAAATTTTGAAGGCTGTTGAAAAAGTCCTTCCCGAGTTTTGTCTTTAACCACCAAAAATGTCAAGAAAATTTCTTCAATCTTTGGTGAGATCTCAGAAATATCCACACATCGAATAAGTAAGGAAATTTGTTCTCTATGACTTATATCAGGAGTACAATCAAGAATCACTAAAAAAATACTTTGCTCGCTGAATCTTCTTTATGATTATCTTTTTGATCTCATTCCCAAGCATCTCTATCAACTCATTTTAGATTTTGTTACTGAGATAATGATAATGGGTTAACGAAGAATGAACAAATGATTAGGTAGTTGATAATGGATTTTGTTACTCATTTTGGATTTGTTACTGAGATAATGATACTGGTTACAAAGAAGAGAAACAACGTGATATATAAAATATTCTTTGTTCATTCTCCGTTAACCAACGGCGTGATTAAACCCACAATTCCTCAGTTCACACGGGGCCTTCTCCATCCAGTGTTGTGCCTAGGGTAAGTGGGATTCAAGGCAAATTTTGAAACAACAATCTTTTAACATGATTTTTTATTTAAAAAAGCCTAATTTTAAAAAAAAAAAATCTAAAATTGAGAAGATTCGAACATTATCTTTCATGTGCACATAAATACATCAAGCAAACATTACACTACAACATTTTTTTAGAACTAGAGGCCTTAAAATATTTATATTAAAAGAGACATGCAGCAAAAGTCTTTTCTGATACATGCTAGGCATGACTTTTTCTCCATCTCATCATCCGGCAACGTAACCATCACAAACCTCTCCTCCCAATTTGTCACCGGAAACACCACTTCAGCTTTCTTGTCTCATATCCCCTGAACATTACAGTACACCGATACTGCCAACCTCTTTATTTTCGCCTAGTAGAAATTAATTTCGCTTAGATCGACAAACATTAATTTCGCTCCGTAGATGATGAAATCACAAAACACCATCATCTATTTCTCTAACCTCATCGAGCTCATACGTCTCATCGGTCGCTTCTCCTTCATTCTCCGTTAAACCAAAATCAAATTGGTTTGGTGAAAACTAAATCCTAATTGTACTCAGTTTAGAAAAACCTTATTCTTAATCCTAATTGGTTAATTAATACCAGAACATATTTAGCTCGTGTACACATTAAGAAAAGTCCAATGACATAAAATTAATAAAAGACCAAGTATGGGTCAAGGTGGTCGGTCATTTATTTGGGCCGACAAGGCCTTTTTTGACCAGATTCTTCTTGGGCTTGGTCCATGTTGCTTCTAGGCCAACCAAATGAACCCTTAAGCTCATTTTGTTGATGACGATTCTCCTGGTGATCCATTTTCAGCTCTGGTTCTTCATTTTTCATTTTTAACTTATTTCTTCCTCATGTCGGTTTGACAAGTCCATTTCTCGATCATAGTGGATCACCCATTTCATTTCATGTCCAACCAGCTTCTTTCCATCATTTCCTTGTCAATCAGGTTGCATTATAGTCGTCCATGTTGGTCCATAGTCATTCTTATCTTTATAAATGCTTCATCAAAGCCCATAGCCTCCTCTATATCCAATACCTCATGAATAAGGCCAAATAAGCTCTTCCATGAGACCACTAGGCCGTTTTATGGCCCATTTTCCTTTCTGGTATGTCCATTGGCTTCAAAATATTGAGATCAAAGCTGATCTAGGTCGCACAATTCCCTCCTACTTTAAAAGGATTTGTCCTCAAATCCAATTCTTCAAGGATGAATGGACTATTCAATCTCAGCTTCTTTGACTCTCTTTGGACCATGGTGTTGTTAAATCCTTTGTGCGCGTTTATCTCCCCTCCAAGCTTGTACACAAAGATTTGTAAATACATTAAATTTTTTACACTAGAGTGAAAAAAATTAGTGTGTGAACACATTAATTTTTAAATGATTGTGAGGTTGCTACGTAAGCATTCTAATTTTTAAATGTTTGTATGACTGCTACGTGTCAATTAGTGTGTAAACACATTTATTACAAATGTTCTCTTTTAATATATATGGGATATAGTTTTGTTTGTGATTTTACATGAAAATGAAACTATACGTCCAACATTTTTGGCATCACTGTCCATGTTAACTATGAAATTGAATTATATATATTCAAGAAACTTGTTCAAGAGTGTTGGACCCAAATTCCTCGTCCATTCGAACTGATATCTAAAGTGCGACAAGGCGAGATTTACAGAAGGTGACTGACCCCGGTCTTGTGATAAGTAAAAAATAGAGTTCGACGGTTCTCGGGATCGAATTAATCAATTAACTAAAACACAAGACCGTGTCAAAGTAATATCAATTGGGAACCTCTTTCCGGTAAGAAGCATTTACATATAGGTGCAGTTTCTACCACTTAAATTACATAGAACAATTTGCACTCCTAAAATACTTTTTCCTAACTTTATCAGGTTTTAGTTATAGGTTTTAATTATGTTTATTAGTTGAAACCAAAATAAATTATAACTAGTAGGTCTAATATCTTCTTTCTCTTTATCTTCTTCTTTCTCCAAATTAATATTTGTCTTTTTCCTTTCTCTAATCAAATTTTTTTTATAAAAGAAAATCAAAACTTTCCTCTGAGAAACATGTTAGATAGGACCGGGTGATTGTGGTCAAGTGGTAAGGAGATGGGAATGGGACGCCAACACGTTTTAGGTTCGATCCACCTGCTGCGCGAAACTAAGTCACAATTATCCTGGTCACCTTACACGGATATGGGCCCATGCTTTAGGGCCCATTTGAATACCCGGAGAGAGGGTCTATCCGTGCGCTGCACCTCCCCTTGGGGATTAGTCTGGGCCTCTCCATGGACCTGAGATACCCCAGGTTAATCAAAATAAAAAAACATGTTAGATACAAAAAAAATAGAACGCTCTCATGCGTTGTTCTCGAGGCACTCTGCAGCATTTCTTGATATTCAAAATTTGAATCTCATCTTACTCCTCCATCATGTCTGAGGCGCCGAAGCTTTTTGCAGGTGACTCTCCCTTACTTGTTGGCGATATCGTCAGACTTCTTTTTGGATCTGAGAAACCAAAGTCGTGCGCCGCAATTCTGTCACGCCTCCGCCTCTGCCGCGCCTCTGCTTCTCCTCCTCCGCTCACCTCCCGACCCCCGCTTCTTTTATGCGCCTCAATCTCCCTACCGTACACATGCGTCTCCTTATGAAGTCTACCTCAAGTGAAGCCACTATATCCAAGTGCTAAGAACTCTCTATATTTGTTATCTTGAAGAATTTAAAGTCATTGCGTACTCTCTTACAATCTCATCATATTCTAGCATTTTTGCTAAGACCTTTCTCTCCGATTGTTGTATTCCAAACATGATTTTCATTAATTTTAATCCAAGTCTTTGCCCTGATTTAATAAAATAGGACAAGTATCTAGTTATAGAACATAAAATTTAGAAGTTTCATCAAGTCTGATGGGTCATTTAAATCATGAATTCACGCTTCAATTTTGTTTGAAATACCTTTGTATATTTTTTTTTTGTAAAAGGGCATTCAAATTTAAAGGACAAATTACAAGATGTGATTTGTTAGATCACATAGTTTGGAAAAGTTGGATACATAAAGTAAACAATAAAAGAGATATTAAACTAAGAACTTAGTAATACTCTTTAGTTTGACCAAACTAAGAAGAATACTTGTAGGTTTGATTCAGGAACCTCGACCCTACGGCTTCGTTTCCCTCTTCCACCCACTTTCGTCCATTCCATTTCTTGGTATTTTTGTGCAGGTTTAATCAATCTACCCTTTCTTGTCACACTTCCAAATTCATCCAGTTTCTCGGTAATATGGAAATCATTCTCCATACCACCATCGTATTGGTTGGACTCGGTTGAAAGAAAGGTCATGGTTAAAGGATCATCTCTTGAGTGTGTAATACCCTCATTGATGATAATATCTGATGGAACAACATCCATAATCTATAGAGAAGTGTGAGCAGATGAAGAACCTGCTAGTGTAGAGGATAAAGGAGATTTGACATCCAAAGATGAATGGCAGAAAATAACAGAGCTATCCTTTTGAGAAGTAGCTACCTGAAGAGACAAAGAATCTCCTAATGGAGGTAAAATCGGTTGAGAGTTGGAGCATGTGGCTATTGTTACCAGAGAGTGTGGGGGGCAGCTTGGTGGCGTTGAATGATCCTTCAGCTCAACACCAACTTGTGTTTCCATTTCGGAGGTTTCAACTTTTATCATCTCTTGATCAGATACAACACTGAACTCAGCTTGTTCTTTTTCAATTTCAGCCCCTGGTGCTTCATTTGACAGATCCTCAGACATTTGGGAAACTGGGAGGAGACATTTTTTTCTTTATGGCCTAACTGTCCACATCTACCACAAGTACTCGGAATCCAAGTGTATTCAACATCCACTAAAAATATATTACCTTGTTTGTCATCCAAGGCAATTTTCTTCGGGAATGGCTTATCAAGTTCTACTTCAACTAGTAGCTTTGCTTCTCCCAAAGTAGTTGGATCAAGGTGAGGTTTGTGTGTTTGCATAGGCTCACCAAGTCCTGATGCAATGTGACTGAGGCCTAATCTTGAGTAGCAACAGTCCAGAACATTTTTGAGGTTTACCCAAACTGGAATAGTTGAAAATTTCAGGAACTTTGAGTGAGTTGACTGGTTTCCAAGGTGAAACGAACAACAAGCAGTCATCAACATGCCATACACCTCTCTGAACTACCCATTGTCGAGTTGATTCATGGGGAATGTGAAACATATAAGACGACTCGCTTATCTTACGACAACCTATTCTACCTGATCTTCCCCACAACCTATTCACTACGGCATGAATTAAACCTCCAGGAGGAAGAGAGCAACGATGAAACTGACCAATAACATACTCTTTTTGTTCTCCGGTCCTAAAGTTAGTACTTGTGAAGGAATTGAAACCTGGGGAGTTCCGTCAAGTCGGAATGTAGGCTTGGCAGCTCGAAAAAGATTCCTGGTGGTCGGGTTCATTCTGGCAGCCCATGGAAATCTTAGCGTTCCATCGTCTTTAAGTTATGGAACCGGTATCTTCTGAACCGGTATAAGAGGAAACTCCCTAACAGCAGTTTGGTGATCTCTTTTCTTTTGGTTTTGACCAAGTCCCTCAGGTAATGATGGCCAGAAGGATTCAAGTAAATTGTTAAGGTATTTCGGGTCAAAATCAGATGGTGTTGATGGCGTCGGAGGAGTAGCAGGCGGTGCAAATGCGAGGGGTTTTGCCCATGCTCCAAGTGAAGGAACAAACATACTTGGTGGGCTTGATAACTTCTCTCTGACATCCTCCAAAGAATGGACATTTGCAGTTTCTTTCTCAGATTCTTCATCCAAGGTATGAACTTTTGCTTGATCAGATATTACCAATGGTAATGACTCTTCAACTACGGTCATGGGATCATGAGTGATAAAAGAATCAGCAGGAGGAAGATTTTCAGTGGTTGATAGAACGGTAGTTGCAGGAAGAGTTTTAAGGAAATTGTCGTCGTGGAGACCTGGATCTACAGAAGAAGCTCTGGTTGTTGAATTGAAGCTTCGATTACAGAGGAGAACACCGGCGAGAAGGACTTAGAGATGTTGATTGGAGACGTTTCTTTCATTACATTCGCCGTAGGAGAATCGATTTCATCCGGAGGTTTCAGATCCATGTCGATGAACAGAGCACGAGACAAAGAGGCGTTAAGTTCGTTGGATTCGTAAGAGGAGACGAGACAGGATTTGGTGCTCGTGGTGGGCGACGCGCCGGAGCAACGTCGGGGATCGAAGCGGTTGACCGATGAACTTTTTCTCCTTTCTCTTCGCTTTTTTTTTCTTTCCCTTTGTATATGTATACATCAAAAATATAAAATTTTGTATGTACACCAACAAAATTATGTACACAACAACGATTGTACATAAGTACACACATATTAAAAGTAAATGTAAGAAAAAAAATTCAACATCTATAGTATCAAAATCTAAAATAAACATTATTTACACGAACATTAAAATCCGTCCATTCACGTAAACCACACATCTACGTCTTTACCTAATAAGATTTTTTTTTCAATCTTTCACCATGTCTCACATATACACGTGTACACTAACATTATGTACACACCCATGTATATGTGTACACAAACTTGATGTACAAAAAAATAAATCATAAATGCAATACATAGTTTGTTTATTTAAAAACAAAAGTGTCTTATAATTTGTTTACTTAAAAATAATATCACAAATGTATAACATACAAAACATCCAAAGTGTACAATATATTACATAATAACAAAACACATATCCACAACCTAGTTTATTTCCGTAAAACCAACAAAATTTATACTACTTGTACACATAATTAAACAAGAAATCAAAGACCATATATATAACACTTCTTTTAAATTATAATGTTTATGTGCATTTATCAATTAAGTGTGGTTGGTTTATTGGTTATATGCTTGATTTTAGTCTCTCTAGTCCCGGCTTCGATGCTCATAGACTCATTTTTTTCTTCTTTTCAATTTTTTTAGTGAGCGGTAATTTTGTAATAAATTCACTATCTTCATTTTAAGGCTTCCAACGTTATTGTAACTTTCTTTCGGAGATTTCATTAATTTTATTTATGAAACTTTTATTTTTTGCCTTTTTACCTCGAAACTTACTACTCCCTCCGTTTTTTTATAATTGACGTTTTAGAGGAATTTTTTGTTCCAAATTATTTGACGTTTTCAATTTTCTATATAAAATTTATTAGTAATTAATGTTAGATGACCAATGATATTATAGCTTCTATTTTACTATTGGTTGAATTGTGGTTAGGTAAATAATTAATGATGTTTTTGTTTAGAAAATGATAAAAAATTAAATGTTTCTTAATTTGTGTGTATAATCCTAAAACGTCAAATATAAAAAACGGAGGGAGTAATAAACAAGCAAAATTTCTAAGCTTTTCTCTACTAAAACAAGCAAAAATATATTTCTCTTTTGTTTGTTTTCTTATCAATTTATTTCTTATATACTCGAACCAAAGACATGAACAAATTGGAAAAGATGTGTCGATGACAAAAGAAGATCCATGATAAAGGATTTTATTCTATCTTTATCAAAGTAGTATAAAGAGTGTTAATTCAATCCTAAGTGATCATGATGCAAAGAGAATGCAAGTCAAAGGCTTAATCTAAGTGCATTCGGTGTAGTGATGAATAGAAACAACTAACAAGAACAAGCAATGTAAATAACTAAAACTTTCAATCAAATAGAGAATTAGGACTCATGTGTATAGGCATTTCACTTCAAGTGATTAAGTTCTAATCTAAGGTGACAAGTTATCAATCAATAGGTTCTCTTAAGTCTAGATCGCAACTTTAGACAAGTTCTTTGTCAAGTTACAAGTACATATGTCATTATGCATTAAACATCAATGTCTTTGGGTTAACACACACAAAAATGAATTTAAATCAAGTCTAAATAACTTTATAACAAGCCAAATATCAAATTTCTTTGGTTAATCAAGCTAGAGAAAAATTGAGTTGGTTCAGACATTTCATCAAACACTTTATGGGCATGAAATATCTAGAGATCATGGTTAGAGAAATCAAGACTAATCTAGCATTGAACACACTCAATAAGCAATGTAACATATAAATCTAACATTAAACACCCCAGATTTTCACTTAATAATTATAATCATCTTAACTCATGAATCCATAAAAGAGTATACTCACTAATCTTCATAATTAAGTTTAAACTCATGATAGATTCAAGACTAATCATGTTAAGAAGATGAAATAGACTCAATAAACTCAAGAAATAAAGATTAAACTACTAAGGATTCAAGCTTTCCTCCAAAATATCAATGTGTTTAGAGAGAAAACAAGCTTAGTTTTAAGATTAGGTCTAAAATATATTTATAATAGTCTAAAATCGAACTGGGTCGACCCAACAAACACAGGTTTGACCCGAGGAAACAAAAGGATAAGTTGGTTTATGCATCGACTACAGACGACTGCGGATGGCATCAACCCTCGGTTTTGGTCCACAATTCGACCACATTGTCTTGATTCCCCGGCCAGGTACAGTCTGCTCCCAATGTTTGCGGTTCGTCATCGTCAAAACTTGCAAACGGCTTTCACCAGCGGTTGTGACATGTGAATCATCCACACAAAACTATAGCTCTCTGGTCTGAATCTGCGGATGGGTGTTGTCCGCAGTTCTTGCCCACAGTCCAACCTTGCTCACCTGACCTGCTGCCTTAAATCCGCGGACAGACCTTTTCCGCGGTCGATGTATGCAGTTGACGCATCTACAAGGCTCATTTACCCAAAGTTTAATCTTTACATCTTTTGATCCAAGATGGCTCAAAACACCTCCAAAAACTTCAAAATGATACTCCAACACTAATAAAGATTTATGCATGAAAATGTAACCTATTGCTATCTACATGGTAATCTAAATGATCAACATATACACTAATTGATAGTTAAAATTATGCAAATTCATAAGATATCAATCCACTACCGATTCGCACTATTTCCGATGTGTCTCCACTTCATCACATATATGGAAAATGAGAAGAGAGAAAGCAGATTAGTTACATTATTTGTGAATCTGCAATCAGTAAGTTACTGATATAAAAGAGGATATGAAATTATAATGGTAAAAAAATTACTTGCAGAAAAACATGATTTAAAAAGAACAAAATGGAAGTAACCACTAAGCAAAACATATTTTCTAAAAAAAAAATCATGGTGATGGAGTAGAGAGAAATAATGCAAGTGGGTCAATTGTGAGACCATTTTGGTGAGAGAAATTAATTTAGTTAACAAGTATTTGATTTTAGTTATAAAAGGCATTTCGATAGTAATATGTGTTTTATAAGGTAATAAAAAGACAGAATGTAACCTTGACTATAAATCAATCTTCCGTAACAAATAGACGTTCCAAGATTGTCGGTCGCCATTTATTACCTAGTTTGACTTTAGCTCAATTCGTCTACTCTACATCAGTAGATTTACATGAAATATTAAAGAAAAACAAAATCACATTAACGTTATGACTGCTGACTTAAATATCTGCGGTTTTTTTATATCAATATAGTGAACCGCTTATTTTTCACCAATCACAAATTTTATTGGAGAAGCGGTTTCAAACAAAAAAAAAGAAGCAAAAAGTAAAAACGTGTGCGTTTTTAGATACATGGCAAATACTCTGAAAAAACGCACTTGATAACCCAATGCTGTCAAAAGCAGTGATTTTACAAAGAAAACGCAGTATACAGTGTAAAAACCTTTTCAACAACAAATAATGTTTAATAAACTCTAATACCTTTCAATAAATTTAGGCTTGGGATTTTTTTCTAGTCGAACCAAACCAAAATTGTTAGTTTTGGTTTAATTTCGATTAGGATTAAAAAACAGTTACTGGTACGGAATTAATTACCTATGATTTCTAACATTTAAAAAAAACTTATAACCAAACCATACTAATTCTACCAAAAGCTTGGACCAACTCAACCAAATTTAATAATTTATAAATTAGACACAAATTTTCTATTAAAGTTATATTTATAATTATTTATATCATTAAACAAAAAAAATCTAATTATATTAGTATCTATTATTTTATATTATTCTTTTATGAAAACCATACTATTTTTTTATCAAAGTTGCATTAATTCTTTATCAAAGTCGCATTTATCCTGAAAATTGCATGAACCATCCACCCTCCAGCATTTTAATTTCATTTCGCTTATATTACAAAATTTCACGTTACAATTTGGACCCTTAAATTTAAAGAAAAAGATGAAGGAAAGAAAAGGTAGCAAAATAGAAGAAGAATAAAATTTATGTTCCATTTGATAATTGATCACAGGCTTCACTCTTGATTATAATAAGATCTGCTCTCGAAACAATACCCATCATTTATTACATAACCCACATATATTTTCAAGGGAAAATTGCCAAAAATGGATGAAATAGGTATACTATTGTCCCTTTAGAATAAAATTTAGGATCTTTATCCCTATAGTACAAACAATAATGAATATCCCATTTTGTCCTTATTCTATTGAAATTTTCCTAATTAAAATGTTAATTATTTTGTAAATGTTTTTTAAATAAAATTTTTACATTATCAAAGAGGAAATTTATTATTTATTAGGGATTGTGTCGACAACTCTACTACATGGATCCTGAGTACCAGAGAACTGGGACAATCAGACCGAAGTCAGATCTTTACGCATTTGGAATCATTATTCTCCAGCTTTTAACCGCCAGACATCCCAACGGTCTTTTTTCTGCGTTGAGGACGCAGTGAAGAGAGGCTGTTTGGGAGATATGTTAGATGGATCAGTCAGAGACTGGCCCATGGCCGAAGCGGAAGAGCTAGCTCGTATCGCAATCAAATTTTTGTTCACAGCTCAAGTGTAGAGACAGACCGGATCTTGATACACAAGTCTTGCCTGCTCTCAAACGGATTCTTGAATCTGCAAACAATAGACTCAAGACAGAACAAGATAACGCACAACCACCAAGTCACTACTTCTGTCCAATTCTTAAGGTAAAACGAAGACAACGACCTTATAGTTCTCTCACAACAAACACAATACTTAATGGTTCAGGTTTAAAATTGCAGGAGATAATGGAAGACCCATATATAGCAGCTGATGGATTCACGTACGAAGGAAAAAGCGATAAAAGCTTAGATTCAACATAATCAAAACGTGTCTCATGTGACTAAACATAGGCTCAAACATTGCGATCTCACAACGAACCATACTCTCAAATCGGCTATACAAGAGTGGCGATCTCGTTCACGCTTAGACCTCTCTACCACTCTTGGCTCCTTTTGATCAATATAATAGTCTAATTTGTATATACTAAATACCCTGAACTTGTATGAATCGCGTGGTTTATCATCATGTCTGTCTGCAACTTCAACCAGATTATGTTCTCTTGTGTTGTGGCTAAAAAAGAGTAAACTATATTTACAAGTTGGGAACTGCAGTTTCTGTTATGTTTTCATTTTAGCTTACAACTCATACATGAAACTAGCCTATTCCCTTTATCTTTTACTTTTGGTTTGATTGTATTGTTCAGACAAATCTAATGGGTATAACATAAAGGTAGGATAGTTAATAGCTTATTGATCCAAACACACAGTATAAAGTATGTATCTACAACTTATATCAAATCTATATACGAGAAGACCCCAAAGAGGAGAGACTTGAGAATCAAACTTGAGTAAACTCAAGAGCGTTTGCGTCTGGATCACGAGTGAATATCGCTGGCCTCCCAGACCTACTCATCGTATACTCAATCCCTACAACACAAACAAACATCCTTGACGCAAAGACAAGAACCAAGAAGAAGAAGCAAAATGTATACATTACCAGCTTTATCTAAAATCTCTTTCAGGTTTGAAACATCCTTGATAGCGATACAAGCGTGTCGATCTCGACCACCGTGCTCAGGTCTACCAGTTAATGGATCAGGATTTGGAAGCTCCATTAAATGAATCATCTCAGAACCTACCCATAACCATGCTCCTCTATACGGAAGCTTGTCGGGTGGCCTTGCCTCATTGATCTCAAGTCCTAGAATGTTCTGGTAAACTCAAGTGACCGTTCTAGGTTTTCACACAGCACACCAACATGGTGAACCCCTACAACTCCATAATCTAGTAACAACACACAACCAATCAAATTAAAAA
Source organism: Moricandia arvensis (assembly GCA_905132765.1). Classification (NCBI taxonomy): domain Eukaryota; kingdom Viridiplantae; phylum Streptophyta; class Magnoliopsida; order Brassicales; family Brassicaceae; genus Moricandia; species Moricandia arvensis. The sequence goes on along the minus strand of CAJHQP010005076.1, from coordinate 23,409 downwards.
CGACACGGTTAAATCCAAAGTTTAAGGTCTAAGATTTTAGTTACCAGTTTTGTCTTTAACCTCTTTCTCTTCTGTAACCACACTAGTCCCTTGTGCTTGTTTAGCTTTCACGTCACGTAACCTAACGTTGAGCTTCTCTTTTCTCAGACTCTTGTTCTGAAACTTAAGTCGTTCTTTCGTGGAGAGATTCGTGCAACTCACCTTCCAGTTAACAAAACGCTTCATCATCAGTAATAATCCTAATTCTTAAAAACTGAATACAAAGTTAGCGTCTAAGTCCATGTCGAGGGATAAGAACAGTCTAAAGGAACTATGAGTGAGAAGAGGAGGTTTTCAATTTTTTTTGGAAGAAAACTTAAAAAAGAAATTAAAATATTAAAAAGATTTACAGAATATTACTTAACCGTTTTGGCTAGATTTTCGGATCTTGTTTATATTTTTCCAGAACTTACATTCTACCACTTTATAAGGTAGAAGAAGAACTAGAATATGGTATACGACGATTGTAGATAGAAAAACAATGTCAAGAATCCACTTCCTACCGAGCTAGATAAATGTTTATCTCTACGACTTACAGCCAACCAAAACCGTATATTACAGAGACTTCGGTAGATTATATATTCTGAGCTCGTAGTTATATATGTTTTTGATATATTGCGCATCCTAAGCCGTTTAGAACGTTGTTTTTCTATTAGATTACATATTCTACATCTCCGTAGATGGTAGATCGTAGATACTAACATATTTACTCCATTTTTAGATTACAATTTAAAGATATTTTATGAACAAAAAAATTTTTCTTATATGAACATGCTTATCTACATCAAGTTTACTATTTTTTCATAATTTTTTACCTTGTAAAAAAAATAATATGAATTTTCAAAGACAAAAAAGTAGTGAAAGTCCAAACATGCCAAAAATTGATTTTATTTTAAGGGGACAATAGTATAGTTATTTGTCTCTTTTTGGCAATTTCCCCTATTTTCAATAATACCTTCTCTCTTTTTGTTTTTCTAATTTTCCTTATAAATATCTTTCTATAGTAACATTACAGCTGTAACAATTTTATTCCCACGCTTTGATCCCCTAAAAAAAGGACCACCTTAAAAAAAAACTTAATGATTTTTGACATTTTAAAAATAAAATAAAAACGAAAAATACAGAAATCTGTCCTGTAAATAATTGTTTTTTTTTGTAAAAGAAAAGAAACATGTGATGATGATGAAGAAGAGGGAGAGATTGTTAAGCGGATTCTTCGGCTCGAGAGTTTTCCTTTTTTACCCTCGGCTGTATCCCATAATAACTAACGTACCACTTGACGAACTTCCTCAACCCCACGGCGAGATCCGTCGTCGGTTTATACCCAAAATCTCTAAACGCTAAGCTCACATTGGCATGCGTGTAAGGCACGTCACCGTTCCTAGGCATTTTGATCAGATGCTTCTTCGCTTTTCGTCCCCAACAACCCTTCCAAGATCGAGACCAATCTCCCGACCGGAACCGGAGATGTGTTCCCGAGGTTGTAGACACGTAACTGAGCCGGTCCTCGCTTCTTCCCGCCGCTTCCCGTGCTCTTCTCCGCCGTGTCTAACGCACCGACACATCCTTTAACGATATCGTCGATGTAGGTGAAGTCACGCGCCACTTCTTGATTGTCCTGAGTTCTGTAGATGTCGATGGACTTCCCGTGGAGTATGTCTTTAGTGAAGAAGAAGTAAGCCATGTCTGGTCTTCCCCATGGACCGTAAACCGTAAAGAACCGGAGTCCGGTTAAAGAAAGACCGTAGATGTGGTTGTAAGTGTGAGCTATCTCCTCCCCTGCTTTCTTCGTGGCCGCGTAAAGACTCGCCGGCTGATCCGTTCTGTGTTCTTCAGAGAAGGGATTCTCGGTGTTGAGTCCGTAGACGGAGCTGGACGAAGCCCAGACGATGGCAGGCTGAGGGTTAGCTGCTTTAGCCACCTCGAGGAGGTTAACGAGTCCGGCGATGTTGGAGCTGATATAAGACTGAGGGTTCTTCATGGCGTAACGGACTCCGGCTTGAGCTGCTAAGTGAAGGACGTGTGTGAAAGGGACGATGTCGAAGAGCTTACGCAAGAGAGGACCGTCGTTGAGATCTCCTTCGACGATGAACACTTGGCTCTTCTCTAGAAGCTCTTGTCTCGCTCTTTTGAGTGATGGGTCGTAGTAGTCGTTGAAGTTGTCGAACCCCAAGACTCCGTCGCCGCGTTTTCTAAGCGCGAGTGAGCAGTGAGTTCCGACGAACCCGGCGGCTCCGGTGACGAGGACGGAGAGGCCATGTTGTCGTTTTGACGTTGAGGATTGTCTCACGCGCTTCTCCCAAGAGGCGTAGGAGGAAGAGGAGGAGGAAGAGAAGATTCGGTGGATAAGAAGCTACGACGGTGGAGATGGTGAGGTGCGTTGTGGTGGATGTCGGAGTGTGGATGGTAGTGAGAGCGAAGAGGAGGACAAGGACAAGAGCGATGAGGAGTGTTGCTCGGAAAAGAACTTTAGAAGAAGCCTTGAGAACTCTCGTGCTGTGGATCTTACGGAGGTAGTTGTTGTACCTCTCCAGCTTCACCGTCTTGCTTGTATCCGCCGTCGCCGACACTGGCATTTTCGTCTCTTTTTTTTTGACAGTGGATTCTTCTCTCTGGATCCAATAAAGGGCTCGAAAGAGTTTCTCTTTTTCTAGCCCTGAGAAAGATGAAGAACGATCTTATGATTATAAAGACAAAGAGAAAGAGAGAAATTTAGCTGGTCGGAACCCACTTTTTTTCTGTAATTAAGATATAATATATAAATAAACGAGTTATTTCTAAAATATTAACAAATCGATAAAGAAAGTACTGTTGTGTTTTACCCAAAGGACAAAAAAGTGCTGTTGTAGTTGTGACGCTGACATTAGTTTTTTTAAGACGAGTGTGATTTTTACCAGAAATATCTTAGGAGGATATGCAAGTTCAAGCTTAAGCCATATTGGAGAGAGTTAGATTGTTCTCCATTTATGGGAAACTTGTTACAAGATTTACTTTTGCTGTCTTTAAAAAATCTTAAAAATTTAACTAATTTTAAACTAAAGTTTATATTTTGAGAAAAGGGCTTTACACTAAAGTTATTTCAAGTTAATTTGTGTTTACTAGATTTAAATATGCTTAAGTATTTTCTTAATTTATGTAAAAGATGTCAAAACACATTGGTTCATAAAGTATTTGAAAGACGTTAAAAGTAGTTAAGATAATATTCGATTGAAAATACATAATAGACTGAAGTTTCTCTTGAAAACGCGTAGACTATCAGACACGGTTTAACTAAAATAGCAGTGACTGTTCTATTATTGAGCAGTAAAGTGTGTATACTTTAATATGGATTTTTTTTTGTTAAGAAGAATAATAATGTGAGTAAATTTGGACCTTCGTTGTCAGAGAGTATATAAAAAACTGATTCAAATAACTTACAGGAATTTTAGCACATTGGTTCAGCAAGAGGACAGCCCCACTTCGGTTTGTCTTGTGGTGCGAGGAAATGACAGGAGAGTGCCCATGTGACTCCCTCCACAAGTTCTTATGTGTGAACATTTGGACCAATTTTATTTGCTGACTTTTTTGCACCACATTATGTTTTATATTTATATTTTGGGGAAATATTTTTAGTGTTATGCCCACTCCGTTTTAATAAAAATATTATTGTCTAATACAAAAGTCATTAATTTTATATGATATTCTATTTTTTATTAGTTGAAAAATTATAAATTTATAAAAAATAATATTTTATTTTAAAATATACAAAATTAAATATTTTTTAATCTATTTACAGAAACCTAAAACGACAAGTAAAATAAAACGAAATGAGTATGTGAAATCAAGGTGGTTCAACTTAATATAAAAAGTACATGTAGAAAATAAATGAAGCTTTACTTCTTTCAAAATAAAGAAAAAAATGAAAAAAACATTTATTCTAATCATTTACTTCATTTCTCTTCCTTAAAAAAGTATTCTAAATATATTTTATCTTTATTTTATTATTAATTATTAATAACATTTTATATTTTTATATTTACTAATTTTATACAACTATTTTATTAACAATAATCCAACATATTATTTAATAGAAATAGAAATTTATCATATATAAAAAATGATTACGTAACATAAATAAAAAAAACACAAAATATTATAATTTGTAAAAAGCATCATATATATATATATATATATATATATATATATATTAAGTAATTAACAAAAATGTTTAGAAGTAGGAGATGAACGTATTTATCTTTGTTTCTTTTTAATCGAGTTAATAATTCTTTAAAATAATTATTTATATAATATTCGATATAGATATCTGATTATGAAAATAATAATTAAAATTATGAAAATAAGGGATAATATTAAGGGGGATTTGCTAAAAACAACCTAAAATTTCAATTTAAACTTATAAGTGTACCTCAATTTCAATCAAATGCAAAACCAACCTACAATGGTGATAAAAGTACTATTTAACCCTTATGACCAAACAAAAAAACAGAAGTGTACTTTACGTTTTATCCTTTATCAGTCTACACGTAACAGAAAGAAGTCTACATATATGTAGACCTTGTACGAAGTCTATTCATTCGGTAGACTTGTTATGTAGTCTATACCATAATTTTATCTAATAATTTAATTTTAAAAATGTATAAAAATAATTGTTGTAATATTTTTAACTAATCATTAATATAATGGATAATATGAAGTAAAAAATTAAAATTTTATATAATTAAACATTTTTAAGGAACATTTAGGGTTTGAGATTTTTGGTTAAGGGGTTTGTAGACATATTATAAAGTCTACATATATGTAGACTTTGTTTCAGTCTACACACAATTTAACCTAACCAGATTTAACCAATATAATTTGATGATCAAATAAGACATTTACGGTTTGAGATTTATGGTTAAGGGGTTCGTAGACATATTATAAAGTCTACATATATGTAGACCTTTTTTCGGTCTACACACAATTTAACCTAACCGAATTTAACCAATATAATTTGATGATCAAATAAAACATTTACGGTTTGAGATTTGTGGTTAAGTGGTTAGTAGACATATTATAAAGTCTACATATATGTATACCTTTTTTTCAGTCTACACACAATTTAACCTAGTATATAAATACGATTTCTCAAGCTTTTCAGGTAAAAAAAACTAATCTTCGCCGTATCTCTCTCTAGGCGATTTCCGGCAAGATTTCCGACGAACTCGATCCACGCAGTTTCCCATCCACTTCGTCTATGTCTCCTCCATCGCTCTGGTAAGTTAAATGTCTCTGTTTTACCTCTATGTTGATAAAAAGTGACCACCTTTACTTTTTTCTCTTTTCAGATCTGAGCCGGCGACTTCTAAGGAACGGTGCTTCTCGTCCAAATATCTGCTTCCGGTCAGTATCATGGCTTCTACTTCATCTCTCTGTCCTAGCCAGCAAGGGATTGTGCTTCATCTTTCCAACGTACGTCTATCTGTCATCTATATCTCTCGTTTAACTAATAACCTAACAAGCTCATCCTTGTTTACTAACCTTTTAGTTTCTTTTGATTCAGATCTGAGTCGGCCAGTCTTAGATTCATTTCTCTAACGAGCATTGCATCCTCTCTAATCCATTTCTCTGCTTCCGGTGAGTCTACTTCGTTTTGAAGTGTAGTATGAAGTTTCGAATTTGTAGACTGAAGTTTTGAATTTGTAGACTGATGTTTTGAATTTGTAGACTGATATTTTGAATTTGTAGACTGATATTTTTAAAATTTGTAGACTGATATTTTGAATTTTTGTAAACTGATATTTTGAATTTGTAGACTTCTCATGTAAACTGATGTTTTGAATTTGTAGTACACTGATGTTTGAATTTATAGGCTTCTCGTGTAGGCTTCATTTTAAATTGTAGACTTCTCGTGTAGAATGCACTTATATAATTATTTGTTTGTGTCTTCTTGGTGCATGTTACAAAATGGATAAGCTTGATTTCCTATCGAGGTTATATACTCTAGGAGGAGCTCAAGAACTGTGAGTAACAGACATTTGTATCAGACTTTTGTACGAGACATATGGTTGTAACAAACTTATATAATTTGGTTGCAGCAGACTTAAGTATTAGTCTTCTTTTACAGAAGACTTTTATAGAAGTCTGGTACTCGACTATATATCAAAATATCATCATTTGTATGAGTATAGTACTCTTCTTTCAGAGATTTTAATTCATATTCGACCAAAAGTACAATTCCAATACAATCCAGAGATTTACATATTATTCTTCCTTTATAAGAGACTTAAAAAGAAGTTTACTTTCTGTTCAAAGAAGACTAACATGTTGGTCTGCACGACAGAAAGTAACATTAGAACTCAAAGTAATAGAAAAATTAAGACCTACGATTTCAACAAAAGTTCATCAAATAAGACAACATCCAAAGCGACAATACAACTGATAAGTTTAAATACATAAGACATAAGACAACATCCAAAGCAATAAGACCACCATCCAAAGCAATAATACAATTGATCAATTCAACACATAAGAGATAATACATAAGACAACATCCAAAGCCAGTAAGACAACACTGGTTTAACCTGGACAGTTTGGATGTGACCCGGTTGTTTGCCACTGTGACAATTAACCTAGACTTACTAATATGTCTACAATTGTTTCCTAGCAATATAAGCAAAATCAAAAAGTATTATACTTTCATAATTACAACAGTTTTTCTATCCAAAATCACTCAAACCCATTAGGATTAACTATTACACACTTCCAAACGAAAAAATAGTGAAAAAATTTTAATGCATAGTACACAAATTAACTTTTAATGTAAATTTCGAAATAGACTCCATATTTAGTTTACAACGTGGTAGACTTTCTTTTCAGTTTTACATCCGTAGACGGTCAGATAGGTCTACTCTTTGGGTTAGTTTTTGCAATTGACCATTTTACGGGTTACTTTTAATAGTTGAAAAAAGTTGTGATTTATATAAGCAGACTTCGTTTTCAGTCTACAATTTCAAAAATGTTAGTTTTCGCTATTGACCAGAATTTTCCAGGATTGACATTCAGAGGTAGACTAAATATACAGTCTACATGTTTTAATTTTTTTGAATGAGGTTAGTTTTGCAATTGACTATGTTTGACTTTTTGGGGGTAGATTGAAATGAACATCTACAGATTTGCAGACTTCGCAAGAAGTCTACTCTCAAATCCGACGAGTCAGTTTTGCATTTGACCAAAATAAAAAATAGACTTCACGGGTAGTCTAATTTTTTTTTTTCTGGAAGAGAAGACTGCATCTGAGTCCTACATATTAAAAAAATAATAATTAATTTTAAAAAGTTTTAGTCAAACACAGAACTAAACATTTTTCAAACGGCAAGTAAAAATTTTGGTCAAATGCAAAACTAACTTAAGTAAACTTCTCCAGCAGTCTACGCTTCGTAAACTTATTGTTGAATTCTGGGTTATGAAAAGTCAAAAGTTTATTCTAATGCAAAACTAAACCTCTTTTGCATAGTCGTTTTTGTAGGTCTACGTACTTTTTGTTTTTGTTGTCAAAGGTTAAGATGTAGACTGTCGGGGAAGGCTACGTTAGAAAAATAATTCATTTAGTCAATTGCAAACTGACCTGTACGTTGACAAATAGACTGCATTGTATGTCTACATAAGGGCGTAGACATATAAAACTGTCTATTATCGCGACACAAAGATCTGAGAATGGACTTAAACCATGAAAATAGTTACCTTTTTGCAGTGTGAAGCTCGTTTCCAGCCTTTCAACCGTCCAAACTGGGATAATGACCAAAAAGGAAACATTTTTTACGATTCACAAGTGAATAAAACACGAAATTATGAAGTTTGTTATTATGAAAATGAAGGTTAAGAGAGATTTTTGAATGGAAATGTTAGAGGAAATGAAGATTGGCTTGTTAGAATGAGAGAAAAAGTGGTTGAAAATTCAATTCTAAGCTTTAAGAGATCAAAATGGTGGTTCATGGTGGTTGAAAATATGATGATGATGGCATAGTTGTAATTAAGAAGAAATATTTAGGGTGTATTTGGTTTTTTGTATTTTTCGAAATTAATAAATAAATAAATAATAATGGTAAATTTGTAAATAATTCAAAAACTTAGGGTATTATAGAAAATTCAATGATGATAGTAACTAAAAAAAGAGGTTGGTTTTTAGGTTTGACTTGAATTTTAGGTTGTTTTTGAAAAACCCTATAATATAAATGTATATAATTTATTTGACAAAAAAATAAGAATAAGTAAAAATAAAGATTAATTTAGGGTGTTTTGCAAAAGTGACTCAAAATTTCAACTTAAATGCAAAACTAACCCACTATTTTTTGAAACTTCATTTGCCTTATTCACCCTAGATTTTCGAGTTATTCACGAAATGCCATTACTCTTTTTTTTTTCCTTTTTTTTTAAAAATGAGTGTTTTCCTCTATCATCCCCATCTTCATCAAGTATTTACAATATTTACCATTGTCATCAATATATCAACCACCACCACGAACAACCAATTTGAAGCTCTTAATGCACAAAAAATGATTTCTTTCTCTTCTTTTCTCTTTGTTATTCAACACAAACCATATTTCTTTCATTTTCTCTCAAAAATTCATCCAAAAAATTCAAGATTTTTGATTTCAAACTTTGTAAGATTCATATAGACATAAAAACTCATGATTCTTGGTCATTAATGAGTTGGTAGCATTCATGGTGAAAGTTTATGAGATTAGAGAAGTTAAACAAGTCATCTCATGGATTCAAGATATGAAATAATTTTTTTTTCAGATTATTCGTGAAGAAGACTTCTCTAAAAGTCTTCTTAGTCAATGCATAGGTTAGTTTTGCAATTGAATTTTTATGTGTTTTTTGTAGAATACCTTTCCTTAGTTAACAAAAAAAAAACAGGGAGAACCGAGAAGACTTCCCTAGACTCTAAAGAAGTCTTCTCTGGAAAAGTTAAATATAGTCAATGCAAAAGTAACCCAAGAAAACTTCTTGCGACAGTGAGAAGACTCATGTGAACGTAAGAAGACTTCTTTAGAAGTCTTCTCATAGAAGACTTGTAGAGAAGTCTTCTATAAAAAGTCAAATTTTTGAAAAACTTTGGTCAATTGCAAACTAACCTTTTTTATCTAGAAGACTCTCTAGAAGTATTCTCTGAAATTTCGAAAAAATTTCAAAATCAAAAGTAAGCCAATATTTGCAAAGGAAAAACTTCTCAATTGTCTTCTGTAGAGTAGACTTCTTAAGAAGTCTTCCTTCATAAATTTCAATTGCAAAAATGACCTAAACAGAAGACTTCTTAAGAAATTTTCCGTGAGAAGACTTACAGGAAAGTATTCGGTGGAGAAGACTTACAGGGAAGTCTTTTATGTTTCTTTTTTGTAAAATTTGTTAAGTAACTCAAGTTATTTTCTAATTTAAAAGTGTAGAGTAACTTCAACAATATCAAGTTAGGTGGTTTAATGTGTCTTATTATATCTTAAGATGTACTTTTTAATTTTTTAGGAAATTTAAAATTGTAATTTCACTTAAAATTAAGTTTCCCACTTAAATTTCATTTCCCGCTTAAAATTTCCGCGCTTCCGAGAAAAACTTCTCCAGAAGTCTTCTCAGAGAAAAACTTAACTTTTCTAATGAGGACATATGTATTGTTTGAGTCTTCCGGTGGAATTTACTAAGTTTTCTTGATAAGGTATTTCTCTTAGTTTTGTAATAAATTTTGATTAAATTTAATTTTTATGTTTGAGTTACATTAGATACTTTCCATGACTAATAGTTACCAAATCACGCTTCTACACTGTTCCTCTCCCACGTTTGTTAGAATCATGAAGAATTGCCATATGTCCGAATAGCGTTAAATCTTGAATCACTAGAATGAGAAGTAGGGGATAGCGGTTCCTGCCTCGTAACTCCTGATGAGATTGTAGTTGTACTTCTGGTCGAGCTTTCCACGGGAGTGACGTGTTCCAAATCATGTGCTTACAGTGGGTTTGGACTCCTGGTGATTGAATCATGAAGATATTGCATATGGTTCGACAAAGACTAATCGTTGAATCACTGGGAATAGAAAGTTGGATAAATTCTCATCATAATCCTATAATATTATGTATTCATAACTTCGCGGCTCACTTTCTACTGATTAATGGTTCCAAATCATGCTTCTTACATCTTTTCTCCTGGTTTGTTAGAACTCAATGAAGTTTGCCATATGTCTGAATAAGCTAATTCTTTGAGATAATGGAATACAGAAAGTATGAAGCTTCTCCTCATAACTCTGTAGTGATTTATCAAGTTTTCTGGTCACTTATCACTGATTAGGGTTCCAATCAAGCTTCTTACATCTTGGTTACCTCCTGCTTTTGTAGAATCATGAAATATTTGCCATATGTCTGAACCAGGTTAATCTTGATATTACTGATAGAAGTAAGATAGCTTCTTCCTTGTAACTCTCTTAGATTTATTCAGCTTCCTTGGTCAACTCCCACTGACTAATGTTCCAAATCATGCTCCTGTACATCTTGTCCTCCGTTTGATTATTACTCATGTAAGATATTGCCATATGTCGAATATGGCTAATCTTGAATCACTTTAGAATAGAAGTTAGAGATACAATTCTTCCTAAAACTCATAATTGAGAATTTATTCAACTTCATGGTCACTTTCACTGATTACTGGTTCCAAATCATGTTTCTTACATCATGGTTCCTCCTTGTTGATTTAGAAATGAAAGATATTAACCATATGTCTTTAACCAGGTTAATCATTGAATCATTAGTAATAGAAACTGTGATAGCTTCTCCTCATAACACCCTTAAGATTTAGTCAACCTTCTGCACTGTTCCATGAATAATGTCCAAATTCATTGCTTTTACATCTTTTGTCCTCGCTGTTTTGAATTAAAATGATGAAGAATATTGCGTATATGTCCGAAATAGGCTAATCTTGAATGACCGGAATAGAAGTTATAGGATATGTTTTTTCTTAATAACTTTCCTATTTGAAGATATTATTCTATTATCTTTCTGGTCACTTTTCCACTGATTTATGGTTCAAATCATTCTTAATTCTTCCCATCATTGATTCCTCCTGGTTTGATTGAACCATGACAAATTGCGCATATGTCTAATGAGAAATCTTGAATAACTGGACATTAAACCTATATGCTTTTCTTTTACTTCCTATGATTCATTACTTACAATGTCAACTTTCCATTCGGACTTGATTAATGTTCCCAGAAGCATTCTTCATCATTGATATCTGGTTTCGTAATAGAATCAATGAAGTATATATGCACATATGTCTAACTAGACTGAGATCTTGATATCACTGAATAGGAATGGTGAAATAAATTCTTCATCATCACTCCTATAAGATTTAATTCAACTCCCAGGTCACTTGTCCATTGATTAATGTTAACCAAATCATTGTCTACCTTATACTCTTAGGTTGTCCTGGTTGTTGAATGGTAGATCATAAGAGATATTGTCCATATCGTCTGAAAATAGAGCTAATTCCTTGATAACTGGAACAGAAATATGATATCTTCTATCCTCATAAACTCCTTATGAAAGATTCTAATTCCAAAACTTTTCTGGCAAACTTTCACCTGAATTAAAATTGGTTCCATCAATGATAACTCATCTAAAAATATCACCGTTAAAATAAAATACCAAAAATGAGAAAAAGAAACTACATCTCATATGAACAATTTCACAGCCTTTTAGTAAAAACTTATAGAAGCTACATGGAAGACTTCTCTCATACATCTTGGGTACTCCTGTGTGATGATGTAAGAATCATGAAGAATTATTGACCACTGATAGACTGGACCCTGGCTATCCTGAATTTACATTGAATAGAAAGTAAGATAGGCTCTTCTCGTAACCTTGAGATTATTCAGCTTCCGGGTCACGCTCCACTGGACTAATGTTCCAATCATGCTCTTAACATCCTCCTCGGTTCCTGCACCGGATTATTAGAATCCATGAAATGATTGCTTCTACTTAATTGTGCTGATAGTCGCTTTTATGGATCACTAGAATCGAAATGATTAAGGAATATGTTCTTCCTCATTAACGTCTTCTCCAAATGAGATTTATTCAATTCATGGTCACTTTTCCAGTGAATTACTGGTTCCAAATCCATCCTTCCTTAGACTCATGGTCCTCCTGTGTTTGTCTTCACATTAGAATCATGCAATATTGGCAAGATGTCTCGAACCAGGTTAATCGTTGAATCCATGTTAGAATAGAACCGGATAGATAGCTTCATTCCTTATAACCTCCTCTAAGATTCATTTCAACTCTTCCTGGTCACTAAGTCCCACTGATTAATGGTTCCAAATCATGGTCTTACATCTTTTGCTTTTCCTCTCTTGTTTGATCATAGAATCATGAAGATATTGTCCACCATTGTCTAATCGACTAATCTTGAACACTGGAATAAAAGTAGGGATAGTGAATTTCCTCATCGTCTATTGAGATTTCATTCACAATCCTGCGTCACCTTTCCAATGATTTAATCTGGTCTAGATCATTCTCTTACATTCATTTATTCTCCTGGATTTATTAGAGTCTATTGAAGACATTGCCCTATCGTTTGAATGAGCTAATCTGAATAACTGGTTAACAGAAGTTATGATATTTCTTTCTTTTAACCTCCTATAGACTTGTATTCGAATTTATAGCTGTCACTGATCATTTCACCTGCATTAATGGTTCCAAATCAATGCTTACTACTTCTTGGCGATTACTCCTTGCGTTGATTAATATCATGAAGATTTCATTATGTCTTGACCCCGGGCTAATCTTTTGAATTACTGGAATAGAAAAGTAAGATACTCTTCAGTCCTACTCTTGAAGATTTATTCAGTTCCTGGTACCTTCCACTGACTAATGGTACAATGCTTGACTTACATGCTGTTCCTACCAGGTTTGATTAGAATCTAGATATTGCCATATGTCCTCGTTGAATCACCTTTACGATAGAAAAGTAGGAATACGGTCTGATCACATAACATCAATGAGAGTTATTAACTTCATATCTGTCACTATCCATGTCATACTAGATTGCAAATCGATGCTTCGCTTACATCTGCTTACTCGCTGAAGTTCAGTAAATGCATTCAAGAATATTCTGACCAACATGTCTGAAGAGCTAATCTTGAATCACTGGTAATAGAAGAAATACGGAGACTCTCGTATCCCATGAGATTTGATTCAGCTTCCTGATCACTCTCCACTGTCTAAGATGTTGCCAAATCATGCTGTTTACACTTGGTTCCTCCGGTTTGATAATAGGTATCCATGTAAGATTTGCCATATTCCGGATAGGCTTAATCTTTGAACTCACTACGAAGTGAAACTGGGATACAGTTCTTCCTTAACTCCTATTGAGAATTTATTTCAACTGTTCGTGGTCACCTTCCATGATTAGTTGTTCCAAAATCATGCTTCTATAATCGATGGTTCTTTGTCTTGTTTAGATCATGAAGACTTGCCAATATGATCTAACCAGCTTAATCCTTTAATCATTAAGAGGAAAATAAGAACCGGGATAGCTTTTCTATAACTCCTCAAAGATTTAATCAAACATTCCTTGGTCACTTGTCCACCTGTCCTCCATTAATGTTACCAAATCATGCTAGTTTACATCTTGGTTACTCCTGTTGATTAGATATGATGTATCGGGCCATCATGTAGCTTACCCAGTGTAATCTTGATTAATCACCCTGGGAATGGAATAAGATAGCTTCTTCTCTAAACTCCTATGAAATTATTCAAACATCCTAGGTCACTTGTCCACTGACTCAATGGGTTCCAAATCCTCTTCTTACATCTTGGTTGCCTCGCCGTTTGATCTTAGAATCATCTGAGATATTGCCATCCTATGTCCGCAATAGGGCTTATCGTGAATCACTTATGAATAGAGAAGTTCTTAGGATACGTCGTTCCTCATAACTCCAATGAGATTAATTCAACTTCCATGGTCACTTCCACATTACTGGGTTCCAGAATCATGCTTCTTACATCATGGTCTCCTGTTTCGTTCTAATCATGAAGATATTGCCATATGTCTAACCTGGTTATCTTTGATATCATTGATGAATGGTGATAGGATTCCTTCCCTCATAAACACTCAGAATTTATTAAATTCCTTGGTCTATTTCCAAGCTGATAATGTCCAATCTGCTTAACTACATCTTTGTTCCCTTTGTCTTTTGATTAGAAATCTTATGAACATATTTGTCACTATGCTCTGAAAAGGCTAATCTTAAATCACCTGGAATAGAAAGAGGTAGGATATGTTTTTTCACTATACTCCTATGAGATTATTCAACATCCTTGGTCACTTTTCCACTCAGTATAATGTTCCAAATCATGCTTCTTACATCTTGGTTCCTCCTGTTTTGATCAGAACCATGGCTATATTCTCAATGTCCCTGAATAAGCTAAAGTCATTGAATAACTGGAACAGAAAAAGAATGATAGCCTTTTCCTCATAACTCCTATGACGATTTTATCTAACTTCCTTCGTCACTTTCCACTGATTTAATGGTTACAAATTCATGCTCTACATCTTGGTTACTCCTGGTTAATTGAGTCATGATGGAATATCGCACACAATGTCTGACCAGTCTAGCTAATCGTTGAATCACTTGCCAATAGAAAGCTAAGATAGCTTCATTCTCGGTAAACTTCTACCTGAGATTATTCAGCTTTCTGGTCACAATGTCCACTGGACTAATGGTTGGCCAAATCCTGCTTTCCCTTACATCTTGGTTCCTCCCGGTTTGATATAGAATCAGAAGATATTTTTGCCATATGTCCCAATAGGCTTAATTCTTAGAATCACGAGTAGAATAGAAAGTAGGATACTGTTCTTCTCAGAACTGCCTATGAGATTTATTCAACTTCATGATCACTCCTTTCCACTGCCAATTACTTGTCCCAAATCATGCTCTGTACATCATGGTTGCCTCCCTGAGTTTTCGTTATAGAATCATGAAGACATTTGCACATATGTTACTAACAGAGTTATCGTTGAATCATAGAATAGAACCACTCAATGCGGTGATAGCTTCTTCCTCAAACTTTCTCCAAAGATTTTGAAATCAACTTCCTGGTCTCATCAGAGTCCACTGAATTAATGGTTACAAAATCATGCTGTATTCATCCTTTGGTTACTACTGGTTTGATTAGATCATTAGATGATATCGCCATATGTACTTACCAGGCTAATCATTGAATACATGGAATAGGAAGCTAAGATAGCTTCTTACCTCGTACTCCTATGAATTATTCAACATTTCCTGGAACTTTCCACCTCGCAACTAATGGTTCCAATCTGCTTCTTACATCTTGGTTCCTCCCGTTTTGAATTAAGAAATCATTGAAGATATTGCCACTATGTCCCAATAGGCATCATTAGAAGAATCACAGAATAGAAATAGGAAAGTGGATACGTTGCTTCCTCATAAATTCCATGAGATTTATTCATCTTCATGGTCCAACTTTTCCATCTCCACTTACTGGTTCCAAATCATGCTTATCTACACCTGGTTTCCTCCTGGTTGTATTACAAAATCTTCTAAATTGTAGTTATATGAAGAGAACGTTCATATGCACGATATGCTAACCAGGGGTTAAATCATTGGATCATATGTTAGTAGAATAGTGTAACACATGGATGAATGGCATTTCTTAACCATCTTGATATTTTTAACTGCCTATTCTAAGTCTAGTCATCGTTATACTATGATTTAATTGAATGATACTTTATGCCACATGTTTGTTATTGCTAATTCCTTTTTCCATCTGAGAAAATAGAACAAAATTAATGAAGAAATGATCAGATTTAATGGTATATTGCGCAGAATGTGCAATTCTTCTTACATCCTGTGTTGAATCAGCTGTTACGGCACTACTCGTTTAGCACAGACATCCTAATAATTTAATATTTACCAGTAAATAGCAATCGAGAGTGAGTTTAATAAAAGTATATCACTCAAAGCGAATTTGGTAAATAATTTATATCGTCATATTGTATATCCTCACGTGCTTTGGAATATACTCCACGAATTAACCTATTAAGCTCAGTGGGTATGAGGCTATTCCTATATATAGACAATATAAAAGATAAATTACTCTCTCTCACTACACCATTTTTATTTCAAAACATAATAAAGGGAAATCGAATAGATTCACAAACACTAAACACACACTCTAACACACTCAGTACTTTATTAAATAACTCCCTCCCTAACCTCAAGTGCTTTTGAATACAATTATATTCATACATATTATCTCTACGTACGACGGTTCCACAGTTACACTCCAAAAAAGAAAAATAACATGAGAATATGAGAATGAATAAGAAGTACCCAAGAGTCATACAAAACATTGCGTATCGAGCATTAACTTTTCATATGCAGTTCTTCTATTATGGCTATACTTCTCGTATCGACTATTTTCACTCTCTAAATTATTGTGAGTGTTTATTCAATTGAATATTTGAGTTATGAAATAGGTTTCATGGGAAAATCCAAGTTAATTATGTTATGCTTTCATGAGTCTTTTACTTTTATGTTCGTGTCATATCTCTCTCAATCACCCGATTATAGGTTTAAGTTATAGAGTATTGGTACCTAATTAGATGTTTTGTTATTCTGGAAATATTGAGCTAAAAATTATGCGAGTGTATATATTAAGTAAGTATAGCTAATTTTTTACTTCTCATTACTGACTCTCTCACACTCTCTGCCACTCACTTTTTATATGGAGAGTAGTGGGGTGTAACAGTTAAAACGTAAGTATGAAAAAATATCATGATGTACAATAATTGCTTAAATCTGATTATTAATTTTAACCCCTTACACTCATAACTGAGCTTCATTCCCAATATATGAGTAGTATGATGTTTTGTGAAGATATAATAGATCAATTCTATTATTTTAAGCTATGTTCTCACTATGATCTGATTTAGTATATGTTTTAATAAATATTTGTAAGACACTTTATGGCCATACCCTAAATAATGCTGTGAAAATAAGTGGTTGGAGTGTATAATGGCTTAACAAATTCAATGCGACCTCATTGACTGCGTCCATAATCCTCCTTGAAGCTCTTACCTACACCACAACCACGTGTTCTCTAGAGATGAATGGTAAAATCAATGTGTTTTTGCTTACTAATTTATAAAAAAAAAGAATAGTATATGACCTCACTAATGTTATATTTGTATTATTCTTGATAGCACCATGTCGAACTTAAATCATAAGTGGACATTGAATCGAAAACTTTCTCAACATTTCATAGAGTATAGTGTTTAAATACTTCAACTCGGTTTCATAAAGAAAATTGGCTAGTTAGAACAAATCATTATTAAGGAAACAGAGAAAGAAGAGGAAAAATTATATGAGTGAGCGAAGAACTTTAAGAAAGAATAAGCCTACATTGGATGTTTTTTTCCAAGTCATGGAAAAAACTTTTCCCGCCTAAATAAAACGGCTCTTCTGTAAATCCTTTCCGAAAAAGACTTGGTACGGACCTTGCTACAACTCGACTCAATAAGTCTGCAAAGTAGTACCGGATTTGACTGTTGATCGTGATCACATTAGTACCAATTGTAGTATGAAGACGAATGGTGCGAATGCACCTGCAATGGGTGGTACATAGTAAATCACATCAAAATTCTAAACCAATATGGTAGTTTGTTTTCCAGTATATTATGAGCAAAATAGCAAGGTACTTACCAAATTTAAAATATTAAAAATTAGTGAAAAGAGATTGGTGGCTAGCACGATTTTTAAAAAGAAATCTTAGCAAATGAAGAATCTATTGGAAAAATTGCTTTAGTGGAACTCACATAGCGGCCACCGTTTGAAGATGGGAGATTTGATTAAGAATGGATTAATGTAGCATAGAAAATGGGTCTATTTTGACTCGTTACTAGTCCTCTAACATTGGATTAGAAGCTGGAACACAATCTGACACGAAAAACAAAATCATTTTAATGGTTAGGTGGATGATCCTAAAGATACTGTCTGTTGTGAATCATAAACCTACATATGTAGAAGAGGACAAAAGAGCTCTAGAGACATGGCTTAAGCTCCATACCCTATTAATCCCACCATTCATACTATCTATTACAGAAATGAGATATCTCAAACCCATTGGAATAGATATCAACGAATAATTCACGTAAAACCTTTGGAGCAGCGAAAACTATGCTGATATACCCAGTCAGACTCTATCTGCAAATGAATTTCAACTTAACTGGTGGTGAACGTTCTCCGATAATGCAATTTCAAAATGCAACTTACATGTGGCAAGCATTGAGAGCATGTTCATCGGCTTCTTTACTTAACTGTACAATAATATCCATTTTGTCTGCCCGCTGATGAATGCATTCGTATATGTATTTTGAAGAGATTGAATTTGGAACCTGTGTTTTATTTGAGGATGCAATACCTAAACCTTATACTGGGATTCTTACATGACCACAATGAAAGCTGCTTCAGTGAGAGATGGTTTTTTCCAGTAAAATTCCAGAAAATGTTAAGTTTGGCACTTCTTTATTTGGACAAATAGTTAAATTGCCCTCGTAATACATTGGAATAAGTTAATCATCTAAGATATTATTTATTTCTGTTAGGATTTTTGGTAAAGAGAGTGTAAATTACTTGGTTTTTAATAATATTAAGATTGTATCTATTTAGTTGTGTTTTTTTATTTATCTGGATTTAAATAAAAATCATTATGAAGTATATGTAATTTACAAGTCTCGTTTATTATTGTCTTTTACCTTCTTTTAATATACGATTGCCAATTTGTTCCTCTTTGCAAACAAGTGGTGGTATATGATATTTATCTTTCATGATGAGACTCAACGAGCAGATATACCAAATTTAGTAAGATTAGTTCGGAGATTTCGCCAAATACGAAATTCAGAATTTAAAATTAAAAGTCGAGTGCGCCGGTAATTAATCGTCCTTGACCGGGAAAACTCTGTCATAATCGTGGTCGAACAGCCTTCCGTTTTGAGATTCTGGTTAGACTAGTGTTTAACAAAATTATTAGTTGCCAGGTTTTTTCTAAGCTGACGAGTGCTATTCCGTCAAAAAAAAGATGTATGTAATTGCTAAGGGATAGAGAAACATTTAATTCAGAAACTGTCCGAAAAATTATCGACAAACTTCATTAAGAATTAAACATTCTCCTTGAGAAAATCGCGTCACAGACCTATGATTGCAACTCTTCGTAGCCAACTGCTGCTTCAACTCCTGTATACTTCGCACATGCGTTTGAACTTCAACACCTTCCTGCCTGCTTGCTACATTAAATAGTCATTGTGAGGATTTTTAGTGTGCGGGGGCCACAAAGGGCTTTATTTGGCTTTGGGGGCTAAGAAAATAAATAAGAAATCAAATCAACGGGGGAATGTTTTTTTTTATCTTTTTCTTCCCAGGGAAGGAAATGACGCTTACTTCATGGGAGGAAGCCATTTGTGATTCATCTCACCACAATGTCTTATTATAAAACTGAAACTTTTGTCCTTTTTGCTGAGTCTTCTCCTGCTGTTTTTACACTGTGCACTTATTACTTTTCATCTTTCTGGTCGAGCTCATTCATATCAGAAACAAAGTACAGAAAATTCAGAGAGAAAGAGAAGAAAGCAAAGAGAGAAAAATCTGTGAGGAGAGAAATTCATGAAAAAATCAGAGAAAATTCAGAGAGAGGAAAGTAAAGCTTGGGAAAAGTATGACCATATTTCTCACCCTTTTCTGGACTTTAACCGTGAGTTTTGGTGTTTATAAGAGGTGAAGTTT
The DNA here is from genome assembly GCA_905132765.1 of Moricandia arvensis. Taxonomy (NCBI): domain Eukaryota; kingdom Viridiplantae; phylum Streptophyta; class Magnoliopsida; order Brassicales; family Brassicaceae; genus Moricandia; species Moricandia arvensis. The sequence goes on along the minus strand of CAJHQP010005076.1, from coordinate 3,545 downwards.
TGGCACCTGGAAGTTTGAGAATCACCAGGTTCTTCAGCCTTTGATTAACGGATTAGTGTTTATCGTTTCTCCTCCATGAAGGTAAGACGACGTGTGCGCTCCATTGAGCATCAGTTTTCGTAAGGTAAAAGCTGTTCTCGAATTTGTTTTGCAAATGCAACTTGAGTCACCTTTTTACTGCTGTAACTGAATCCGACCTTAGGCTTTATAGAGTCCAAATTTCCAGGTACCTGTGATTCAGGTTAGCGCGTCTTGGGCTTCTTATACAAATATAAGTGGAACTGGTTTTTTTATCCATTTAATTTCGAGAAGGATAGTTTGATAATTATATCGTAAGAGTTTATCTGTGTTTGATGAGATTAGTTTTGTTAAGCTTCTAGTCCCCGTTTCAGTAATATGTCTTGAGGTTGAGCGAACCAAGTGGCTGTGTATGATTAGCCTGTCAGGATGCAGTTGTAATCACAAGTTTATATAGATTCCCAGTCTTTGTGGTTCATGATTGCCAGATTCAGTGTCCTGATTGTTTGAACCAGTAGCCGAACATTATGTGAAATGTCTAAATTAAATCGAACTGATGTAATCTTGTCCTGAATCTAAGTGATATCTGTGCAGTGAGCTGTACGTTCCTGAAAGAATTCCTCCAAATTGTAACTGATCCCCCTGGATTCTGAGTTGAACCGAGTCGTAAGCTGTGTAACTGATTAGAACTAAATGTCAGATTAACTTGACCTAAACACCTGCGAGCATGGAGCTGTTATTAAACGCATTCTAAGTTGTATTATAGATTGTGATAACCGAATCTGAACTGATAAGATAGTTATGCCATAACTGATGTTGATTTCTTTCTGAGTAAAACACAAAAGAACTGTATCTAACCTTTTAGTGTTCCACCATTCTGTTTTTAATTCAGCAAAAATGGTCTCGAACGAGAAGTCAGTGGGGGGGGGGAAAGATGGAAGATCTCAAAGCGTTATCTTTCCTCTAAATTGCACTAAGTATCGGAAGTGGAGTGTCCTGCACTTTATGTTAAGAGCCGATCTAGTTTTCCTTTATGCACAATTCATCAATCTGGATTCAACATGTGAGTCGTAGATATCATTAATGAATGTACTGCCAGTTAAAAATGACTGAATTAGTTTGCATTGAGTAAAATAAATGATTATGGTTGATAGGATAAGTAAGTCTCTTGAAAATTAACTATATTAATACTGTGTGTACGCCAATCATGTGCTTTTCTACTTTATAATAAAACATCTTAAGTGAATTATCTCATTAATGACCATTGAATAAATTTTGAGTAAGGTTATGTCCAATGCCAGCATTGATTACTTGTTCTAAGATGAATACTATTGCTACTATAAATAATGATAATTATGAATCATGTGACCTAAGTAACTATCGTATTGTACCTCATTAACAATCTCTCTCTCTGAAAGTTCCATAGATCCTACTCACCTGTTGAATTTGGTCCTGCGATATGTGGAACAAAGAGTCACGGTATACACAAGATGATGGAGGTCGCACCCTGGGAGACCGTGTAACTGCACTTGCAGCATTAGATGTTCGATCTTGGAATATCTGTGGATGAGGATGGTTATATTTATTTTCCCGCTAGTCTCGGTTAAGCCGTGGGTGGTGATCCGGATAGGTTTGAGTGCATTTATTCCTCAATACTCTATAAGTTTAAAATTATTATATCAAATGAAGTGTAATGCGCGCTGGCTCCACTTCTGATAATGTGGGTAACATGGGAAAAGCGTGGATGTTTAAATGATATGAATTCACATCGTGATTGCCGAATCGAAGATACGACCTTTAGATATCATGATAACTATTATTAATGGATTAATCCATTAATTCCACCTCCGCATTTCTAATGGCGGTTTAATCCCACTCGCTCGGCTATATTACTTAATATATGGTTGGGTGGTTGGGTAAGCTGTAAGGATTAGAGCGTCAACCCTGAAAGTTGAAACTAAGGATTACTCATGAATACCCTCATTCCTGTGATGACAGTACTAGCCATAGTACGGCGGCCAACATTACGTACTCCTGAGGACGGGATAAAGTGAAAACTATGCGAATTATCTCCAGGTCGGGTAGTTTTATCTATACACTTAGCCGAAAAAAAGTTAGTAATGTTTGGAATTAAGTGACCTCTCTATGTGTCCACCTATAACTTTAGCCTTGACCGAAATGAAAGACCAAATCTTGAAGGTTTATCCTAGACGATATTTGTAAGATGCTTTTGAATAATTATTGAGGTATAATTGCCCATATTATAAGAATGTTTCTCCTCTTAAGTACCGTAGTGTCATTGCTATTAGTCGCTTGTCTGGACACGAAAACTAACTTAAATTTTCCCAAATACGTGAAATATGACCTCTTATGCTTCTAAGCGTTGAAAAGTCCTTGCGTCGATTATCTGGTAGGACTCTCGCTCCTCGGCTCGTGTGCCCCAAATTGCAATCCAAGGTGATCTGGTATAGAATTTTCCTGTGAAGCCTCGGGTCGTAACCTTTAGGAAGATTATTAAATGCCAACATCTGACCGTGTATCGAGTTTCCGGGTCATCCCGTAATACGAGCGGTGTGCTAACCTTTGACATCAACAGATAGATAGAAAAGTAGATTAACGATTCATTGTCTTCCCCTAGCCCGTAAGATCCTGTCCTGCGCAGGAGGTCTTTCAATCTTTCCACCAAAAGTCCTTCTAAAGTCTTCCACAAGTATCCATAAGTTAACTTATTTTAACCTAAGAAATATTTAGCTTCTCTCCCTTCATATCAAAAGAAAATATCAGATTTTAACCAAAGCAATACTATCAAAAATAAAGATGAAAATTCAAGAACGGAATCAATACCTTTTAAACTTGTTCCTACATGACTTTAAAGAATGGTTTCACCAATATAAAAATTATAACCTTGTGTTAGTTTGTCTTCTTCATTCATATCAAACAAGCAAAAAAAGTGACCAATAGACCTGTTAACTCATAACTGAATACCCCACAAATAATATCACAAAGGCATCAAACACATGATATTCAAAGGTCCATAACATTTTAAGTCTTGTGTACGAGAAGGTGAATATAGCAATTTTCTTAGTGTCATCTAACATATAAAAACAATTCTCTCAACAAGAGAAATACCATATTCAACGAATTTGATAGAAAGAATCTACCTGTCCTTCAAAGAAATTATAAAATGACTAACCTAAAATGTAAATGAAAAAGCTATCAAAAACAAGATACAGCTCCAGATTATGAGAATTACATAAGAGTAAAAATGAGAAATGATATTTAAAGTTAGTGTTTTCAAAGTTCTAAGAGATTTAGAAGGTTGAGTTTAAGATTTTAATTATTAGAGTGAGAAACATTACTTTTGGTTGAATCCCCGCACCATTGAGAATGAATGAAAGAGAAAAAAGTGGACATAAATTTCTTTATATATAGAGAACAAAAATCTCGAATCTTAGGTTAAAATTTTCGATATAGAAGACTTCCCGTGAGGCAAGTCTTCTAAAGAGAAGACTTCCCAAATTATGAAG